>JAJIBD010004983.1:0-198096 GCA_021461705.1 Cryptotis parvus
ACACACAAGGCAAGAGATGGAAGTTAATTATTTAATATATTGAGGCTGTGGCTGGAACTCCAGCTTTAAGTCTATTTTAGTGGAGTCCAGCCATCCCGGTGGGCTAGAGATAAAGGAAGCTGACAAATTAGGAGCTCGGGCGGGGAACTCACCCCTACTCCTACTTTTAGAATGAAGGGATCACTAATGAAGATATCAGAAAGGGATGGGGCTAGGGAGAGACAGAGACAGAGCAACTAGACCAGAGAAAGGCCTGGAAGGCATCATGGCAAAGTAAGTTTTAAAATGCTTCTGCAGGGTCCCAAGCATAGTAGATAGGGCTTTTGCCTTGCATGCTGCTGACCCAGGTTTGATCCCCATATGGTCCCTCAACCACTGCCAGGAATGATTCCTGAGTGCAGAGCCAGGAATAAACCCTGAGTGAACCACCAATTGTGGCCCCCAAAACAAACAAATTTAATCAGTAAACCAAAAATAAATAAAATGCTTCTACAAATATGCCTACTGCCCTACATGTTTGTTTGCACGCATCAAATGCTTCTCAAGGCCAATCTCGTGTGATCCAGGATCATCCTTTTCTCTTACTCTTCATTTCCTGTCTTTGCCTAAAGATTGCTGTAAAGAACAAGATTGTGTTGGCTGAATGATATGAAATTTCCAAGTGTGTTCAGTGTCTTTAAAGAAAATGCTTTAAATGCTAAAGCTTCCCTAAGTTTGGAGGAGGATTCACTAACTCTTGTCAGAATCTCTCATCATAGGAGGCTTCTCCCTAAAGGCCGCTATGATTCCACTACTCCATGCAAAGTGAGCCCATGTCCAGACAGCCTTTGGCTAGAAATCAACTGATAGCTTATAGCTGAGCAGGATGTAGTTGGGATTGGCAGTGCCCCCTACACACACTTTGGTGTACTTCCATGCTGCTACCCTGGTTGTGTGAGTTCTGGGAAGACCGCTTTAACTGAGCTTTGGGACACTCAATTCTTCCCTAACTCCAGAAAATCAAGAATTTGCAGTTGCAAGTAAACATTGCTTAGTAATGCTCAGTGCTCATTGGGAGTACCAACATCGGTATTGTTCACTCAGAAATGAATTCTCAATACCAAGAGGAATATCTTCAATGTAGTTGTGCAGGTTTAGTAGGAGAGGCAATGTTTGCTCTGGGAGGAACATCCTTTCCCAAAATATTATGGCTTCTATTCGGCTCTGAAAGATTCAGTTGGAGGTTCCCAGCACCACTCCCAGAACCTCTGACGGTTATGCTGAAACTTGGAACTTCCCGCCCTAGAGAGAAGCCCCATTTCCCCACCCTTTGACCCTGGAGTTTGGAACCTGTTTTGGCTGAGTGAAGTGGGTCTTCAAAGAGGCTCTACCTTCCGTTAAAGAATTACCTTCACAGCTGTAGATGAGGGCCCTCCAGTCAACCTGCAGAATGACCCAGACATCACCTACAGAATAAAGCAGAGCCCCCACCCTACCCCCTAGTCTGAAAAATCCTGGCGGCAGACACAAATGTTTACTGTTTCTACTGTCACTGGTGCTGGTGCCTGTTCTGTGCTTGCTGATAAGGCAGCCGCTACAGGGGTAAGGAGCTGACTTGTCTGCTTCCCTGTCTCTTAACCTCTCTCTCTCTCTCCACCCTTTCTCTTTTGCCATCTTTAATTGGAGCTTTGGGCTTTGATCTAGCAGGTCTGGGTCTTTTCAGATCTGGAGGAAAGTTTGCTTCTAATTCAGTGAATACATACCTTCTCAGAAAGAAATGCAGACACCATTTTTCAAAACAACTCAGATGAACAATGACTTCTGTCTCCCTGGCAGTAAACGTGTTGCAGGAAGCAACATGTAGCTGGTGAGACAGTCCCCTCTCAGAAAATGGCCAGTTTTTTAATTTTTAGCTCAACTGGCATTGAGTTCCCCCATCTTGTAGTGGGCATAAGGCTAGGCACACAGTTTTGGTTTTTTGTTGTTGGGTTTTTTGGCTGTTTTTTTTTAAAATTTTTTATTGTGTCACTGTGAGATATCACTTGTATCACTTGTCTTCCCCGTTATTCAATTTGCTAGAGCTGGCACCGGTAATATCTCCATTTGTTGGGAATGAGATCCATTATTGTTACTGTTTTTGGCATATCAAATACACCACGGGTAGCTTACCAGGCTCTTCTGTGGCTCTGGGTTCATCACAGGGGACTCAGTCTTTTTCTATGTCAGACCATCAACCATCCATGGCCCACGGGTCAGAGCCCCGGGTGTAGACAAGCCTATCTCCTGTCTGCCACCTGCCAATGCAGCCAGGCACCGCAGCCACACCTGCAACACCTCGAGGATAGTACCATGAGATATACAGTTACAAAGATGTTCATGTTTGGGTTTCAGTCATATAGTGTTTCAGCACCCATCCCTCCACCAGTGCCCATTTCCCACCACCACTGTCCCCTGAATTCCTCGCTCTCCAAGCCTGCTTCTGTGGCAGGCACTTTGCTTCTTCTCTTTTTCAGCCTCTCTCTCTCTCTCTCTCATCCTCTCTTTTCCTCTCTCTCTCTCCTTACACATTGTGGCTTACAATACATACATTTAGAGGTTATCATGTATATCACTTTGCCTACTCAGTTCTAGGCTGGTTATTATCATTTCCAACAATTATTAGTACTCTGTTCCTTTCTCTGACTTACCTAACCTCTGGCTCCCACACACTTGCAGTAGATTCCATACACTGACAAGACGTCCTGATCCATGTTTTGCCTGGCCTTGGATATTGGTATTGTGCTATTTTTTATATCCTGCAAATAAATGCAGTCATTCTATTTCTATCCTTTTCCCTCTGGTGAATTTCACTCAGCATGATCCTCTTCATGTCCATCCATTTATAGGCAAATTTCATAACTAGATAAAGTGGTCAAGGTGGATTCTCCTGAGCTGCTCTTCCAATGGTATTTCAACTGCTTTCTCAGTCACGAAGTCTTGGGTCATGGGAAGCTAGGCGAGTTATGAATTTTCTTCTTTGTGTATGTGTGTATGTGTGTGTTTTGTGTGTGTGTGTGTGTGTGTGTGTGTACGCTGCTTTCTAACCCTTCAAAGCTTTTTCTTTGGAAGGGACAAGGGCATCTGACTGGGCCTTCAGCACCGTCTTTGTGAAGTGTTTCAAGAAAGTAAATCTGTGTTCTCTTCATACACACAAATGTGTATGTATCATCTGTGTGAAGTGAGGTTAATGAGCTTTCTTAGAATTATTTCACAGTGCTTTTTGTATATGATATTATTGTGTTGGAGACCTTAACTGTCTAATTTCCATTCATCAGTTATACTTCAGTAAGCTGAGGAGAAATTCACTAGGTAACTAGGTACCCTCCTGGCCTGCCACTCCAGCAGAGCCTCACAACAAGCCAGACAACCCCCTACTCCATGGGGGGCCACCATTTTCCACATCTGGACTTCCTCTCGTCACAACTCCACCCAGCAGACCAGGCTATCACAGCCCGGATCATCGACACCCACCCTGCCCCTGCAGTAGTTTTTTTTTTTTTTAATCCGGCCCAGGTATGCTGAACCAGAGACTCTCAGACATGGGGCAGAGCTGCTACTTGCTCTCCCTGTGCCCAGCCGCTCATGAGGTTCCCAGGAGGCATGGCGGGTTCTAGCCCTGGCCTGCCACCCCAGCAGAGCCTCACAACAAGCCAGACGACAGCCCCCACTCCATGGGGGCCACCATTTTCCACATCCGGACTTCCCTCTCGTCACAACTCCACCCCTGAGCAGACCAGACTATCACAGCCTGGCTCGCAGGGTTCATCAATAAATGCTTTATTTGGAGGTGACTACAAGAGTATGCCACCTGCACGGCAAGCCTGGCAAGCTGCTCATGTCGTATTTGATATGCCAAGTACCAGTAACATTTATATTAGGTCATTCCCATGACCTAATATAATGGTTTCAGGCTCTTTGTGTTCCTGGAGCAAGCAGATGCCTTTGGGTTCTACTAGCATGAGACAGGACATATGGAGATGTTACTGGTGCCCGCTCTAGCAAATAGATGATAAATGGGATAGATAGTGATAGTGAACCAAGGGAAGAAAATTCCTGCTGGCGCAAAGAACACAACCATGTGGGGTCTGAGAATTCGAAGACTTCCTGTGCGGGTGGCACATAAAGCGTGAGAGTGATTAAAGATGAAAGTGAGTCTGAGAGGAAGGGCTGGCTCCCGACCCCCAAGAGGGCCCCGGGAGCCTCACCTCTGTTTTCTTTGCTCTGGGAAAGTTCTTCTCTCACACACAGAGAAACAGTTGTGAACACCAGAACTCTCTAGAACTGATGGTGTTTGGCTTCTGAGGTCATAAAGGATGGACCACACACTCAGAGGACAACTATCACCCTCCTGGGGAGCTCCTGAAGCAACCTTTTGGGGAAATCTGTGTGAAACCGAAGCCTTTGCCAAGAACCAGCACCAAACCGTCATAGCAGATCACTTGGGAATCAGCTTCTCTGGTTCTAGCAGTTAAGCCTCTCTTTGACCATAGCCCTTGCTGAAGCCGAATAAAACCTCATGAGAAACCCCAAACCAGACCCATCCACCTAAGCCATTTCTTATTTCCTGACCCTCACCTCTGAAGCACAATTTTGTTGTTGGGTTGCATGTTTCACAAGGCATCAGAGGAGCAGAGCTCACACTGCATTGGCTCTGCCTCTTCGGGTACCACCAGAGGCAATCTCTGAAAAGGTATGAACGGGGAGTGGCTTCTGCTATATCAGTGGGCATGGGGAAGGCAGGGCAAAGAGGCAAGTTGAAGGTCAGACACGTAGGCAGGTGGTATTGTCCAGGTTACGAGAACATGGAGAGTGGAAATAACAGGAAAGATGAAGACTGACTGGATTAAAGGATTATCTGAGGACTTGTAAGTTTACAGAATAGGCCACTGGGTAGGCAGTGGGCTACCACAGAATGGGCACTCCAGAAGGGGGTGTTGCCCTAGAAAAGGCACTGGAGCAGCTGAATAGAGAAAGGGGCTTTACTGGCAATGAAACAACTTAAGTGGAGAAGCTATCCTAAGCCTGCGCTGGAGAACTATTTTGAAGAGAGGACGTAGGGGGTCTGGTTTTATGCCCAGTAGAGGTAGAGTGCTTAACATAGTCTATTAGTTTTTCAGGAAGCTCATACATATTCATGGGGGAGAATAGCCAGCATGTGCAATTGAGGAACAAAGCACATACATAGCCTGCACTGTAAAACTGGGGAGAAATGTCACAAAAGTGTGTATTTTAGTAAGGTAACGGAGTGTTAGGTTGCAGCAAACCACAGATGCAGAACAGAGTACAGAAAAAGATTTATTAGGGCTCCCAGGTGACTCCTCCTTTTATACATTCTCACCATTGCATTCAAATGCTGATCCATATTCTTTATTTTATTTTTTTTATTTATTTTTGGCAATTACAAAAATGTTCATGTGTGGGTTTAAAGCCATACAGTGTTCCAGCACCCATCGCCTCCTACCACCAATGTCCCCGATACCCTCCCCTCTCCCCTAGCCTGCCTCCATGGCAGGTTCTCCATCTCTTTTTCTCTCTCTCTTTCTCTTTCTCTCTCTCTTCCCTCTCTTACATGTTATGGATTGTAATAGACTTTCGACAATCATTGGTCCACTGTTCCTTTCTCTGTCTTACCTAACTTCTGCTCCCACACATTTGTGGTACTCTCATCTAAGCAGAGCAGAAGGACATGCAGAAGACAGCGGTTAACATATCCTCATCATGACCAGGTCCACATTCTGCCTGTTAGTGAGCTCTTTCTCTTTCTGTTGGCGATTCAACTTGTCCCTGCTCCTTCCTGGAGCACCCCATTCTGGGTCTAGCTTAGGGTTGCCAAGTCATCTCTTGCTTTTGTGCCCTTTTCTCCAGGCAGGTTTGTGTCATGGTGGTGCTCACATAAGAACAAGGGAACTGGAGATAGAAATGGTTCTACTGCAGACTCCACTGGCTGGTACTGGTTAGCCAGGGGCCTGAGGTCCTTATCAGTTTGAAAGTGTTCTTCAGCTCTGCTTTGGGCAAATCAGAGCCAAGAGGATGGGAAGGGGAAGCTTCTCCTGGGAGAAGGTGTCATGCCTCCACAATAGCTTTTCCTAATGTTTGAGTTCTAAATAGTGTGTGTGTGTGGGGGGGGGGGTGGATATTGGGGAATGAGAAAGGGCAAAGTTGCCCCAAAAACAGAAAAATCCTTTGGCAGGGGACACTGAGTTCATTCTGGAGTGGGTTGGTTTTAAAGTGCTTGTGCAATAATCAGGCATTAATTTGGGGATGACCGAAGAGTTCTGTCCTTACAGTGAAAGGGAGCCACTCCAACTTATGGGCCCCTAAAACCACTGACTATTTTCCGTCCAAAACAAGAGCAGGCTTGTTGGGGTTACTACCTCTTTGAGTGCTGCTGGATGTGATTTTGCATGTGGGCATGGTTCCAGAATAAAGCAGCCCCCCGCCCTCAGCCCCCTCGCTTTTCATGAGCACTTCCGGACACACCTCACTGGCACCGCCATCAGCTCTTTGCTGGCTCTGCATTTCCTCCGCCTCTGCATTGTCCAGTCTTCAAAGCAGCGGTTCTTAACTTTGGCTCTGTGTTTCAGGTACCTAAAAGATTATGATAGTTAAGGGAGCCATTTAAAATTACTTGGAGCCATTTGAAATTTAACAAAATAAAAAATAAATAGAATTACTTGGCAAAGGTGAATGTTGGTTGAAGGCTTCTTTCTACCTATAAACTGTGGTTGTATTTCTCCCTCCCTCTCTGGACCTAAAGAAATCCATTCTATGAAAAGGTTTTGTGAAATGCAAAGCTTTATTCAAATGTAAATTATAACCTTTACCTTTAACTTCAGGTGAAGTCAAAGATCTAGTTATTTTTAACTTTTCTTTTTATTATGGAAAAACATCAAACTTCCTTTTGAAAAGGGGGTTAATAATATAATAAGTTAATGGAGCCTTCAACTAGCTTCAAAAATTATCAAGCAATGGTCAATTTTATTTTATTTTACTCTCATTCCCTCCTCCCTTGTGGGTTATTTTTAAATCATTTGTAAATATTTCAGCAGGTAGCTCTAAAAGATATGGACTATAGTTTAAGCCTCCGATACTGTTATCTTATCCTAATAGCAAATCCCCCCTAAATAGCAGATATCCAATTAACATTCACATTTTCCTTGCTATCTTGCTGTTTTTGTTTCTTCAAATTAGGATCCCAGTAAAGCTTAATTTGTTCAGTTGATAAGTCTATAACTTATCTCTCTCTCCCTCTCTCTTTCTTCCCTTTCCTTTCTTCTTTGTTTTTTGGACCACACCCTACTGTGCTTACTCCTGGCTCTATGCTCAAGGATCACTCCTGGCAGGGTTCAGGGGACCATAAGGGATCCTGAAGATTGAGCCTGGGTTAGCAGGGTGCAAGGTAAGTGCCTCCCGTGTTGTACTATCTCTGACCTCTTCTCTAGAATCTCTCTTGATTAGACCTCCTGACTTCTCTTTTTCCCCTTGTCATTCACTAATAAAGAGGACATGTGTCTTATAATTTCTTCATAGAGTCTAAATCTCATGAGTTGCATCATACTGATATTTTTTAAAAATAATTTTACTGGGCTTTGAAAGAAACACAACAAACTTAAGGTATACTTTACATGCAAGAAACCCAGGTTTGATCCTTGGCATCATATGATTCCCCAGCTACCATCAGAAGGGATTCTGAAGCATCTAGCTGGAAGCAGCACTCCAGCGTGGCCAAGTATTCCTACTCCCCTTGATGTCGGTGGGCCTCACGGGTGGCTTATGTGAGGTGGGAAGGGGAGAGAGATGGTCGCTTTCTCCCCCAGCCGCCTCTGCCACCCAGGACCCACTGGGCAGTCAAAGGACTGATAAAGTCTGTGATAAGCCCCCTGCACAGTGTGGGCCCAAGCCCCACCAGCCCCATGAAGTGGCTGCCAAGCCACCCCTCATGTCCACTTGATCTCTAGGCATGGGAGTTGATCCCCACACCCGAGGACAGCCTTCCTGCCACAAGAGAACAAAGTGGGTGAGTGTGGAAGGAAGAAAAACCTGGGTCTAAAACCCGACCCATCCCAAGGGGTACATTCAAATTAGCCAATAAAATTTAGGCAAGATCTAGGGCAATTGAGGAGGGGCATTTGCATCCGGGGAACATAATCCATGTTCTGACTACTTGGGGTGTACCTGCCTACCAGACACGGGCCCTGCACTCAGATTAGCACTCGTCAATAAGTGCTTCTCTTTCATGGGATTTGGACCTACATGTCCTTTCATTGAAATTTGAGGTCTATGAATGTGTTTCTCAAAGGTTGGCACTAAGAGAATGTTGACATGCCTGAATTCATGCCCAACAGTCCAGACCCACTCATGGACTGTTGCGCATCTAAAGGTGCTTTGCCCACCCGTGAATGCTGCAACACCCAGGTGTCGGTCTATATAATTTTGGTTCAACCTGACTTTTCAAACCTTGGCTTACTACTTATTGCCATAGTCAGAATATGTAGTATTCTTGTCCAGACAAGTTGTGATTTCAGGATCAAATTCTGCCTTTGATGTGAAGGAAAATCGTTTTGCCCAAGTGAGACCATCTACCTTGATTATGCATGCCACTATGGGGAATTATGGGCTGAGGCCCTTATGAAATTCTGCAAGTCAAAAATTCTGGAAATGTAAATACATTTTCATTCGCTGATCGACATGTATTATTTATGAAGCTTTTGGTCATAAGTATGAGGAATGAAAATTGGGTGCATAGAAGGTGAAATTTGCAGAGGGCTTCTGATTTTTGTTTTGCTTTTTAAAAGCAGATATAGAATGACTGCATTCATTAATAGGAGATAGATACCAGTGTTTTACTAAGTGTGGGAAATGGTAATGGCAGATTAAAACTCACCACTGAATATACACAAAGAGACTTAAGTGATAAGATACTCTAAGTAAGTGATAAGATACTCTAAGTATCTGCAGGGCTAGCCACAATGTGTAAAAGAAGAGGGAGAGAGATGCAGAGACAGAGAGAGAGAAAGAGAGGAAACAGGGCTACCTGCTATTGAGGCAGCCTGGGGGGTGGGCTGGAGGGGTAGGGTACATTGGTGGTGGAAATGGGGCACTGGTGGAGGGATGGGTGCTGGAATACTGTATTACCAAGAACCAATTATGAACACCTTTGTAATTGTATGTCTCACGGTGGTGTAATAAAAATTTTTTTAAAAAATGAAAATAAAAAAACAAGCAAACCCTTTTAGGCAGTGAGAAGGTCTATGGCTTCCTTCCATCTTCATCCCAGCCCCCTGCAGAGTCAGCTGGAGAGGCCAGAGAACCCAGGACCAAGCCCCATCTTAACCCAAATCTTAGGCTGATCCTTATCTTTTATTTGTGTTTCCTCCCACCAGGGGTGGTTCCTGCCCAGAGACAATTATCTTAAATTCAAAATGCATTTTCTTGTTCAGTCTCTGGATGTTAGGAATTGCCATATGCTTACCAAAAACAGATAGATTGACATTCAAGTAAATGCTTCCTCTATTGAGAATAGCTGATTTGTCCCAGCCACAGGTAAGCAGGTAAGTTGGAGCTTCCCCAGGGAAACAGGCAAGCAGCTAATTAAACCTCTCTCTCTCTCTCCCTTTCTCTCCTCTCCCTATCTCCCCTCTCTCTCTTCATTTCTCTCTCTCCTCTCTCTCTCCTCTCTCCCTCTCTCCTCTCTCCCTCCTCTCTCCTCTCTCTCCTCCTCTCTCTCTCCCTCTCTCTCTCTCCTCTCTGACCTCTCCTCTCTCCCTCTCCTTTCTCCTTCCCTTCCCTCCCCCCCTCTCTCCTTCCCCCCTCTCCCCCCCCCCCCCCCCCCCCCCCCCCCCCCCCCCCCCCCCCCCCCCCCCCCCCCCCCCCCCCCCCCCCCCCCCCCCCCCCCCCCCCCCCCTCTCCTCCCCTCCCTCTCCTCTCTCCCTCTCCCTCCTCTCTCCCTCCCTCCTTCCCTCCCACCCCCACTCTCTCTCCTTCTCTTCCTCCACCTCTCCCTGCTCCAGAAATCTTAAACTTAAACACACACAAAATTTTTTTCTTCCTTTTCCTCCCTGCAGTGCTATTTTATTTTAGTGAACACAAGATTCAATTTAAACTTTTTTTTTTTTTAGTTCAGATACCTATAAATCTCAGAAGTAGATTTCAGGAATATTTGATCCAGAGACTTGCTGACTTCATTTTATGTGGTCCCGCTATTTCCTGTAGTAAGGCCTTCAGTTCCAGGCTGAGTCATTCCCCCTTATCTGTGTCTGATGGGGAGCCCTTAGCTCTACCATTGATATCATGGATTTTGACAAGCTCCTGGTGGGTCTTTGGGAATCCATGTGGAAAACAAGCACACAGAACCCCAGATGCATTGGGGATTGCAGTTATTTTACAGCTTCTGTTGTTGGCTGTAGTCTGGTTTCTAACGCCCCAGTGAGCCCTGTCCCATACAGGTTGTGCCCTTGATGGTCCCTGATTTGTCACTGGAGCTCTATGGTCTGTCTCTCACTGTTGGTGTCCAGTGCTCTTTGCCCTTTTAGCTTTTCCTTTGTTCTCCAGTCACTTGCACTGCATTTGCCTGAACACAGGTGTGGACAGGGGAAGACCCTGACCCCGTTCATGTCTTAGCCCTACCCTGCGATATTCCTGCCGCCTTCATGCAGGTCATTTAAAATGACCAAGAAACATAGTAGGGGACTAAGAATTGCACATAGGTGATAGATACTGAGAACTGATTTTCAGTAGGATGCTTGGGGATGGAGAAGGGGGTGAGGATTAGCTAGTGGGGAAACGTAGACAATGTTGGAGAGAAGCAAAGTGGATACTCTGCTGCAAAGTGAGGTGCTTGAATGGTTTATGCAAGAGACCTTACCATTAACAGTATTATAAACTACAGTGCCCCAAATACAATACAATTAAAAAAATAAAGACAACTCCACATTGTTGAACCATTGTTCCCACTTCTTATTTCTAGTACAAGAAAGAATTCAACCGTTTAAGAGCCTCAGTTGAATTCCCCTTTCGTAACATCACTTCCAAGTGTCCATTCTCCCTTTTCTCTACCATTTCCCATCTCCCTAGTTCCATCAATTTTTTGTCATGATTTATCTTTTTTTTGCATAAAATTGGTATTTTGAGGAAGTTCCTCTTGGGAGGCAGCAGAAGCCAAAAAGGATTTGCTGCCTCTCAATTGATTTATGCTATGATTTAAAAAAAAACTAATCAGTATTTCTCATTTATATTTTCTACTCCAAAAATAATATTTTATTAAAATTATTGACTGGATTAACTAGATTACATGTAAATCTCACTCTATTCCTCCACTTTCACTATAGCACCACGATTCAGCCAATCATGAGCAAGCCCATGGTCAGGGGAAGGCCATGAGCTGATTGTCTCGGCCTGGTAGATTGAAATCATTACATGTATTCAAGGGGACTAGGATTAAGTGAGGATGAGTTCTATTTAGAATTAATGACTTTATTACATGAGGGAGGGAAGAAAACCATAGTTTGTTCTTATTAAATATTGTCCTCAACATTAACAAGTCAAAACATTTCCTTGGAATGAAGCACATGATTGTTTATCAAATCAAGTGGAAAGGGGCCTCTTTTATTGCTTTACCTGATTTCAAGGAATTCCCTGGGATTGAAGGTTTTATAGGGATCACTGATTCTCCTTGCTATCTGCCCACTTCCACCCGCCCTCAGTAAGAAATAAAGCCTGAATGAGTTGTGTAATGTACACACCATGGCAACAAGATACAGAAGTTTGTGGTTCATGCCCTTGCTCTGTCTGGATGCTTAGTGACAGAATTAAATCAAATGGCCTCTCTTCTTCCTGGAATAACCCATAACCCATTTCATTCTTCAGCAAAACTGACTATTCAAGTCCAAGTAGCAATGTCTCAAATGGCCCATAAAAGTTTTTTAAAAGATCCTTTGCAAATTAGGCTCTTATCCAAACGGTGTTTTGAAACATTTCTTTCCTTAAGTGACTATTACATTAGTAATATGGTTAAGGCTCAAATGAATGGGCTGGTGAGACCTGCATGTTTATTCTCTAAGTAATCTTTACTTGACCAAAACATTCTGCATGGATTCTTGTCATCTATAAGGGAAGACAAGAATCTGTTCTGGGGCTTGAGCAACAACACAACAGGTAGGGCATTTGCCTTGCACATGGCCAACCCAGGTTCGATCTCCAGCATCCTATATGGTCCCCGGAGCACCTCCAGGAGTAATTCCTGAATACAGAGCCAGGAGTAACCCCTGAGCATTGCAAGGTGTGACCTAAAACAAAATAATAATAATAATAATAACAATAATGCCTATGTTCCTAAGCCCTTATGCTCTTTACAGCAGACACAGCACCATACTCTGTCCTACTGAGAATCTGAGAATTTGTTTTGACATAACAATACACACACATACCCTAGATACTCTATATGGTGTATGTTTTGAGCTATAGCCCATGTACAGATCTAGGTCCTTCCAACTTGGAGACAGTTGACTCACTGCTATCAGGTACATCAATCTGCACTTAAACTGCAGTCATTTTATCAAATGAGTTCCATCTGTCATCCTTGGGGAAAAGCACTGGAACGACTGAATGGAAAAAGAGGATCTTGACTTGTAAGGAAATAGTGTCAGTTGGGAAGGATATAACTAGTATGGACTGGAGAAAAGTCTGGAAGATAGCAGGGTAGCCTGATGTCATGCCCAGGAGAGAGAGAGAGAGTGACAAAAAATCTTATACATAGTTTAATAGATTGTCAGGAAACCCATAAATATTCACAAGGGAGAACAGCGTCCATGCACAAAGCAGAACATCTAATGAACATACATTGCATTTACAGAAAATGGTAGAGAAACATCAGCTATAGGTTTGCTATGGTGAATGTGTGTGTGTTTGTGTGTGTGTTTTGGGGCTGCTCAGAAGTGCTCAGGAGAACCATATGCAGCGCCAGGGATTGTATCAGGGTAGGTCACGTACAAAGCAAGTACCTAAGCTCTGTGCTATTTCTCTGGTCCAAAGATTTTTTTGTTTGACGTTTGTGTTACTGTTTCTTGGTCTGGGGCCACACCAGTAGTGCTCAAGACTAACCCCTGGCAGTGCTCAGGAGACCATATTGGGGTGCTGGGAATTGAACCCAGGTCAGCCACTTGCAAGGCAAATGCCTTCCCGCTATGCTGTCCCTCTTCTCAAGGACTGTCTTTTAAAATTTGGTAGTGAAGAGCAAAGAGTCTATAGGTCTAAAAGATTCTACTGCACAGTCTCTGTTGGCCAGTACTGTCCAGTCAGAGACCTACAGGGCTTATCAGTGCAAAAGTGTTCTTAAATTTCCACTTTGGCCAATCAGAGCCAAGAAAATACAAGGAGAGAGCTTGTCCTAGGGAGAGCTTGTCCAGCCCCCACAATATAAGCACTAGGCCGCTGTTTCTTCTCTTTCCTAGCCACAGAGCGTCCTTCTAAATTATGGGGGGGGAAGGGAAGGGCAAAGTGGCAAAATCCGCGACACATCCTAGAGTGACACATCCTAGAGTCTGTGAGAGCTGCAGCTCTGGGAAATGAGATGAGGGGTAAAACTTGGGGTGGTTTGTTTGGGGGAGGGGGACACACCCAGCAGTGCTCAGGACTTCCTCCCTGGCTCTTCACTCAGAGATCATTCCTGGTGGGGCTTGGGACCATACGGGGGTTCCTGGGAATAAACTCACGTGGGCCATTTGCCTAACAAGCACCTTCCCAGCTGTATAGCTTGAATGGAACGAAACATCCATTTGTAGGTCCTGCTCAGCCATTCGCAGACCAAATCTCATTGCCTCTAAACACGATGATGTTTCATTTCCCTTTGAGCTTAGCTTCCTTCCCTGTATATCTCTCCCTAGCTGACGTCTAGATTCTTGGACTCACTGTTTCTCAAGCACCTCCTCGATACCAGCTACTGTTTGTGTTTCTGGAGACAGAAGCGAGAGGCATAGACAGAAATCCCTGCTGCAGGGCCTCCCTGAGTGAGAACCATTCAAGTGTGTGTCTTTTTTCTCTCAGGGCTTATACATCATGGTCTCATTTCTCAGGCAAGTGATGTGCATGATCACTGAGCCACATGCTAGATCTAATTTGATCTTTTTCTCTTTGTTGGAGGTAGAAATCCAAGCCTCACACCTGCGAGGCCTGGGCTCTGTTCCTGACCCATCTCCCTGACCTCCAACCACATGATTTTAAGATTCAGTCAGTCCTCACTTGGTGTCACTTCCAGGTTCTAAGGAAAAACATTGTTGAACGAAAGCACATTCATTACTGAAGGACCCGCTGATAAACTTCAATCACTTTCCACAGACATTGATGCCACTGGAACCAATCACTATCATTATCACTATCTTCCCGTTAATTATCTATTTGCTAGAGCGGGCACCAGTAATATCTCCATATGTCCTGTCTCATGCTAGTAGAACCCAAAGGCATCCGCTTGCTCCAGGAACATGAAGAGCCTCAAACCATTATATTAGGTCACGGGAATGACCTAATATAAATGTTACTGGTATTTGGCATATCAAATACTATAAGAGCAGCTTGCCAGGCTTGCCCTTTGGGTGGCATACCATTGTAGTCACCTCTAAATAAAGCATATATTGATGAACTGCGCAGCCGCTTGCGCCATGCGAGCCAGGCTGTGATAGTTTGGTCTGCTGGGTGGAGTTGTGACTAGAGGGAAGTCCGGATGTGGAAAATGGCGGGCCCCATGGAGTAGGGGAGGGTGGTCTGGCTTGTTGTGAGGCTCTGTGGGGTGGTTGTAGAAGGTGTGATCTTCTTTATATAGAACTCCTCCAGTTCCATGTAGAATGTCTCAATTTCTTCTTCCTTGTATGTGGATGTTGGTGCATAGACAATGAAGATAGAAACTGCTGGTAATGGGCCACATCTCTTCAAGTGTAATTGTTCTATCCAGTTTAAATGAATCAATGCTCTTGGCCAGGTTCATGTTAACAAGATCCCCCGACACCACCGACACCTCTCTCATCACATGTTTCAAGGAACAGTTCTTCTCTGGTGTCAAAACGGCGTGATACAATTGACGCCTTCTCGTCTCCGGTCTGACCAATGATGACGCACTTGGTCTTTTGCACTTGCACCATCAGGTCCTCAATATATGCTTCCAATGCCAGCATATGTGCATTGAAAGTACAGTCAGTCATTTTAGTCCTAGGTTTTGGCAGCCTAGTTTGGCCCTGAGATTTTATCAGCCACTCCTTGTTCATCCTTCTTAGTGCTTCACAGAATGGGGAGAAAAGGCTGCAAAGTTTAAGAAGAGAACTCCCAGAATGACCACCAACTAGGAACTCTTTGGCACCATTACAGCAACATGGGAAGGTGCCATCATTGACAACATTGATGAAGAATACAACCAACTGGTTTAGCACTTCCATGATTGTGCGAAGAACACACAGAGAGAGAAGGACACAAAAGGATGGCTGTCTTCAAAAAACTCTCAAGCTCATTCACTAAGGTGGCAAGGCGTGAGCCTCAGGCAACCAAATGCTAACATCCAAGCTTGCAAAGCAGTGCAGAGAAGCGATAAAAGAAGACCTCAAAGAGAGAAGAGCAGAAATACTGGCCGATGCAGCAGAAGCTGGGAAAAGCATTTGCAATGCCTGCCTGTCCTTCACCAACTATAAGACCAAGATAACTTCCCTCCAACGTCCTGATGGATCAATCACATCTTCCAGAAAGGCAATGGAGAAGATTATGCAGGACTTCTACTCTTTGATAGCCACGTCCACTTGCCCACATACCAAATTCCGCAGGATGGATATGTCGTTCCCAACGTTCTCCCTTATGAAATCTGACATGCCATTTCATTGGTAAAGAAGAAAACAGCACCTGGCCCAGACAAAGTCTAACCCGAACACCTGAGGAATCTGCCATTAGTACTCATCCAATACACTGGTTTGACTCTTCACATGCTACCTGTCTGAATGCAAGGTGTCCCCCCAATGGAAAACCAGCAGGAAGTTCTACTATTCAAGAAGGGAGACATCCACTACATTGGCAACTATCGCCCTATCTGCCTGTTGTCTGCCCCTCTACAAGCTGACACATCCTGAACAGGATTGGCAGAACATTAGATGAAGGACAACCAAGCGAGCATGCTGGCTTCCAAAAAGGATTCAGCACAATCGACTATATCCACACGGTAACCAAGCTCATTGAGGTTTGTAGGGAGTTCAAGATGCCGCTCTGTCTCATGTTCATTGATTTAAAGAAAGCCTTTGATTCTGTTGATACCAAAGCAGTCATCGAAGCCCTAGCCAAACAGGGTGTTCAAACCCAATACATCCAGATCCTTCATAGCTGTATTATGGATTCACCATCAGGATCTCACCATTCTACAAGGAAGTGATCAATGATGTCAAAAGAGGGGTTCGGCAGGGTGATACCATTTCAGCAAAATTCTTCAGCTTCACCCTCATGCGATAATTAGAATAGGGAAGGAATGGGAGTGAAGATAGATAGTCGGCAACTACACCACCTTCGCTTCGCTGATGACATTGTTCTAATAACACCAAACATTAGCCAAGCGGCACAAATTCTGGCTGACTTTGACTGAGAATGTGGATAGTTCTATAGCTGAATCTCAACAAAACTATGTTCATGAAAAATGGACTAGTTCCAGGGGCCCCATTCACTCTCAATGGAACAGACATCTCTGAATGCAGCAGTTATGTGTACCTAGGTCGAGAAGTCAACATGATGAAGACCTAAAATCTGAGCTGTGCAGGAGGAAGAGAGCAGCGTGGAACACCTTCAAGAGCATCAAAGAACTAGCTAAAAGGACAAAGAACCTCAGGCTCGGGCACATCTCTTCGACCCCTCTGTTCTCCCTGCATTAACATATGCCTCAGAGACCTGGGCCCTACGAAAGCAGAATGAGAATGATATTCAGGACTCCCAAAGAGGGATCGAAAGAGCTATGCTTGGAATATCATGCCTCACTCAAGTGAGAGAAGGAATCCAGAGTTGCGACCTCCATCGACGATCCAGAGTCAGGGATGCTGTCTCATTTTCCAAGGCATCGAAAATCAGATGGGCTGAACATGTAATGCGATTTGGAGATGATCGCTGAACTAGACCTGTTACCGACTGGATCCCACAGGATGTCAAAAGATCATGTGGTCGCCCACCTACAAGATGGTCAGACTTCTTTGTCAAGACCCTGAACGAATGGTTTGAGGCTTTTGTATTCCTGCAGCAAGCAGATGCCATTGGGCTACACTGGCATGTGGTAGTGTCAAATAGAAACATTACTGGCACCTGCTCGAGCAAATAGACAAATAACGGGATGTCAAGTGATCAAGTAATCAAGTGAGTGAGGGCAACTGCCCTTTGGCTTCACCATATATAAAGAGTCAGGGCTGCAAGCCAGCTAAGGCTCTCTGGTTCTCTTCCCATCCCTCCATTAGCTAGGTCCCCCTTTTGATTTTTTAAATTCTTTTCAACTTTATTTAAACACCATGATTTACAAAGTTGTTCACAGTACCATTGCTTCAGGTATTCAGTATTCCAACACCAGTCCCATCACCAGTGTGCCCTGACTGCCACTAAAGATCCTCATTTCGCACGCATTCCCTCCCCATGTCTCCTCCCTTAGCAGGCACTAATTATATTGCTTATTACAACATATACCTTATGATGGTACTTCTAAAGTTATGAGCTTTTTACTGAGCTGTTACGTGCAAATTGGATAGCCAGGTCCTTATTAAGAGCTGCTCAACTCAAGCTGCTGTGCGAATGCATAACCGTGTGCCTGTGTGCACACACGAGGCTTTGTTGGCTCATGTAATTATAAACATCAGGCTTTCACCGTTGATGCTGAAAAGCATAAGCCGGACTCCAAAACATGAGCATCTCTCAACTCCTTTCTCCACAATTCCCTTTTCTCCCTCCCACCTTCTATAGATTTTTATATTGAAATCCTTAAAGAAATTAAGACTAATTTCTAATATTTATGCATTTCAAACTTTAGCATCTCATTAACTCCAAATTATAATGCTGTATATGGTAGGAAGGTTTACTATTACAACTAAATTTTTTGAAATATTTTATATATAAAATAATTAAAGTGAGCATATACTTTTCTCACATTTAAATTTTTATTTGCTTGTGAAACCACCAGGTGTCAAAGGAACATAATAGCATTAAATAGAATTTCTGTGTCATTCTCCATCTTATTCTGAATTTGTTTGCATTGACTTTTATAGCAGACATGTATGAGCATGTGTCAGAACAAAACACAGAGTGTCACCTTATTCTCAATAATGGAAATAAGGGTCTTAAAATTTTTATTTTCATAATTCTCTTTTTTTAGAGGCTTCCCCATCAGTTTCCACACCCACAGTGCAAGGCAGTGCTGAGACCTTGCCAGACCCTAGTCCCACAGTACAAGGCAGTGTTCTGAGAGCTCGCCATGCCCTAGTCCTGGCTGCCTCTGAGGGCCCACAAGCAAGCCATGAGCCACCGCAGGCCTGGTTGTAGAGCAGTAGGAGACACTGAGTTTCTTTCTTGGGTCCAGCCTGTTTGCCAGGCCCTCTCCCAGCTCCTCTTCCCACCCCACGCTGCTACCCCAGCCTCCCACGTCCCTATTCTAATGAGTCTCATCTCCCCAGTGCCCTCCCAATCTGGGGTGACTGAGGAGAGTTTTTTCAGATTCTGTTTGTTGCACCTGCTTCAGTGACTTCTGTAGAGTTGCTTTTGGAGGAGGAAGCCAGGAATCTTATTGGTGCATTGTGTGCGGGCAGTGCGTGCGCATGGCAGTGCGAGTGAGTGCGCGCGCGCGTGAGTGTGTGTGTATGCGCGGCGCCTTGCTGGGCGTGGAAACCAGGACATCACCAAAACAAGGCAAGTGTTCTACAGCCAGCCATCTCTCTGGTCCTTGAGGGCGTCGGAACACATTCCTGCACACGAGCTTCTCACGGTACGGCTTTTCTATCCTTGAAGGGTCATAGGCTGAAGCAGGGAACCAGGATTAAGGGAGAAGCAAAACATTTCACTGTAGCCCCCTTCCTCCCTCCTCAAATTCAGCTGAAGTTGAATCTGCTTTTAGGTAATGACTCAGAAACTCTGAGAGGAAGCTGATAATAGCTCCAGATGATTCATTGCAATATTTTACCCCGAAGTTGCTTGTCTTTGAGGAATGTTGATAGGAAACTTCTCCTAGAATGTATGGGTGAAGGTCTTAAGCACTTTCTGCTTTGTGCAGTGGTTATAAGTGCCAAGATTAATAATTGCATTTCTTTCTGCTCTACCAAAGCAGTTGGCCATAGCAAAACACTTTAGAATAAAGCAATAAATAGATAAGTAGCTAAAGACTTTAATTAAGCTGCTTAAAATAAAGTACTGCTTCATTTTTCCCCCTACTTCCAGTGTCTACAAATTGTAACAAATAATATTTGAACTAATTGCTTAGGTAGATTGTGAAAATAATATCATTTGATAGAGAAAAAATAAACCTCCAAGATTCTAGAATTCAGTTCCTAAATGGGAGATCACAGAAAACTCTGAGCCGTAGTGGAAGGTATCCAGCTAGCTGGATACCTTGGGCAGGTGGTTGATTATCAGCTTCCTATTTTGATGCTTACCTGCTCTTGAATTCCTTAATATCTACGGTACTAACTTGGCTTGAATTATGTGCATATTAATGTCCTTCACTGCTGTTTTCTCAAATTAAGATATTCAAGTATCTCATTGCACTGAGCATACCGCTATGCCTGTGATCTCTGGTTGCACTCTGCAAGGGGTCCAACCCCCATTTTCACTTCTTTGCTCATGGTGCTGTCTTGCTCTTTCTGCCCTGTCTCACCAAGCTGCTGAGCCCTGGGATCCTGAGGGATCGTGCCCCATGGTGGGCATCAGCGTGATGAGCCATGAATCTTTGCTTGCAGATTGCACCACTTGGCAAGTTAACAAGAACCTGTCAGGTGTAGCCCTGGATGCCTCCAGAGACTGTGCTTATAGTAACTCATCCCTAACTCCATCCACCTGTCATCTTCAGGGAATGTGGGTAGGGATGGATGGCGGGGGGCAGGAATCACGAGATTATGGTGGTAGTAAAGAAATCATAGAGCCCGAATTATAGCCACAGCAGAAGCAGGGCTATTGAAGATAAAATTAGCCCTGTAACTTTCACCCAGGCCTCAAACGAATGAACCAGAACCACAAAAATTTGTTGGTTTAAGCCCAACAGAGAAGGAAAAGAACAACACTCAACTGAATCTCAGAAGATTCACTCCAAAACCATAGCGGATATAATAGGGAAAAGGAGGAGAAATCCTCCAGGTTTAATGAGTGAAGACAATATCCTAGAAGACTCCATCAGTGCCAAACAGCTTCTAATGTTTCAGATAATGCCATTAGAGATACCATGGTGATGTTTAATGAGCTCAAAAGAAACAATAGTACAGGTACAAGCAAATCTGAGCACGGCAATGGGAAAACTACAATCGAGTTACAGAACTGGGGCTGGTGAGATAGTACAGTAGGTAGGGCACTTGCCTTGCACACAGCCAATCCAGGTTAGATCCCCGGCACCCCATATGGTCCTCCAAGCCCTGCCAGAAGTGATCCCTGAGCACAGAGCCAGGAATCATGCTGGAGCTCCCCAGGTGTGGCGCAGAATCTTAAAAAAAATTAAAAGTTTGTTAGGTGAAATAAAAACATAACGGAAAGCCCCAGCGGTCAGCAGCAGACTAACACCAGCCTAGTCAAAAATCAGCACAGATTCAGGGGGAAAAAATCAGATGATTCAGGAAACCTCTAGAAAACAACAGAAGATGGGGGGGAAATCTCAAAGCAAATGAACAGTAATACCCATGGACTCAATTCTACCATTCATATTTTACCTTACTTGTTCTAAAATTATTTGGCCCGGAGCTGGGGGTAGGGGTGGGGGATAGAATGGGGTGGGGGCGCTTATAGAACATCCGGTGGTGCTTAGGGGCAATTCCTGGCTCTGTATTCAGCTACCACATGGTAGCTTTTGGGTTCCTTTTGTTTGCATCCTTCTGTCTTCTACTCAGCAGGTGTCAATTCACTAGCCAGAGAATTAGAACTAGTTAGTTACTTCTGGAGTCAAGCCTTTTTACCTTTTGCCGCCCAGCTGTGTGAAGCCCCGCACCCAGCCTCCGTAAGCTATATAAGCTCTGGTAGCTCTCAGCTTCTCCTTCGCTCTTTCTCTCAGCTCAGCTGCTGCTGCTACTACTGGGAGCTGGGAGCTGGTGGTGTGTGGAGAGATTTGGTGTTCTTGGTGCATGGATAATTAAAGCCTTGGACTTTCAAAGAACTGGTCTTCGTGCTTCTGTGTCCATCACCCGGAAGGATTGGTCCTGGCCCCGAACACAACCAGGGACCCCGACGTCCCCCTAATACTGTTGGGGACTCCAGACAGCTCTGACGTCCGGACCAGATCCAACAGAAGAGAGGATAAAACCTGGGACTCTTGCTTGTGAAGTATGTGCTCAGCCCATGACCTGTCTCTCAAGTCCCTCGACCCTGTCTTAATTCATCTACCAGTCCTTGTCCTTCCGTCAGTCACCTCTTTTCGTTTTTGGTGATGAGGTTGAACCCGTGGCCTTGTAAAGTTTATGCTCAGTACCTTGAGCCATTATTGTCTTTTTTTTATTGTTTTTTTTAATGTAAAAATTTATACTTTCTTTAAACACCATGGTTTACTGTTGATGTCATTGCTAAGAGGTGTTGATGTCGCTTATGAAGTCAGATCCTGAACGAGGAGAACACCCACAAAGAAGGTCAAATAGAGCACCCACAAATAAATCTGCACAAACCACTTTGGGGGATAGCTCCACTTTGTTAGGTGGAACAGGCATATTTAAAGTTGGGGAAAGTGGAGTGTGAACTCTGTGACAGCCATCATGTAGAGGCATTAAAACAGGCTGTGTGCGTCTGTACAGGGTGTGTGCTTAATGTTTTAGCTACAGTTTACAGTTGTTCGTAATACAGTTGGGACAGGCTTTCAGTGTTCCAACACGAATCCCACCACTTGAGTGACCTTTCCTACTCTACTCTCTCTCCTGCCCTGGTTTTTGAGTGTTGGTGGCAACTTCCGATCCTAAACTCTGCAATTGGCCTCAAACACACAGGATCTGGCTGCATATGTCTATTTCAAAAGTGGACAGATAACTCTCACCAGTTCAAGCTGACTTGATGTAGCCCATGTTTTCAAGCCCTGTGCCAACATGGGGAGACTCTAAATAAATCAGTAGCTGAGTGCAACTTTCCTTTTTATAATTAGAAAGACACAAAAATATTTTCAAAGAAAATAAGCCTGAATCATGTATTGAATAGTGCATTCTGAAGCACCTTGCTTTAAAATTATACCTCGAAGCTCAGGGCACATTGTGGAGAAAGTTGTGAATAGGGTAACAAGTGCATGAAGGAAGGAAATGGACAGTTCTACAGGAGTCAAGTTGTAAAGATGGATGCAAGGAGTAAGGGGAAAAGGTGTTGAAGTCTTGTTGCCAGAAGAAACTTTTGGGGTGAGTTTTGCAAGCCTTGATCATTTCCTTTTTTTTCTTTCTTTTTGAGTCATACCCGGCAATGCTCAGGGGTTAGTTAGTCCTGGCTCTTCGCTCAGGAATTACTCCTGGCTGTGCTCCAGGGACCATATGGGATGCTGGGGATCGAACCCAGGTCTACTACATGCAAGGCAAATGCGCTACCCACTGTGCTATTGCTCTGGCCCCGCCTTGATCATTTCAACAGGCACTAGTTACTAAAGCTAGTTACTATAGCAAAGTTCAAAGATCCTGACTGCTTTCTGTTCAGTCATTTAAATTCATAGAAGAGGACAATCTTGGGATATTTTTGCTAAATGGAATATGACTTCAGGAGGGAATTTTTTTTAAATATTCTTTTTGATTTTTGAGCCACACCTGGTGATGCTTGAGGGACCATGTGGTTCCAGGAACAGAATCTGAGCTCCCTGCAAGCTCCAGTCCGTCGAACTCTCTCTGGCCCAGGAACTTTTAGGTGAAAATTTCCATGTAAAGCTTACAGCTTCAGTGACATTTGAAAAGCAGTGGGATGAAGCCTGAAGAACAAAGGGAGGAAATGGTGTCATTTCTGTCCATTTATTGTAAAATAGGAGTTTTATGAACCTGCCAAATTTCTCTTTAAGACTTTTCCCAATGATTTATTCACTGCTGCCTTGAGTGAAAGAAGATTTCCCAAATTAAAATGAATGAAAGAACTGTCTTCCATAAAATGTAAGTGAAGACAACGCTGGCCGTTCTATTTAACACAAGGAGACACATTCTGATGAATGATGGACATTTGAAGAAGATAAGGCTCAGGAAGAGAGCTACCATTTATTTCATTACTGTGAGGAAGTGGGTAGTTCTTTTTTAAGAACTTGCATGAATACAATGGTAAAATATTAATTTTTCCTGATTATATTGATATATTTAATTTTCAAATTTATTTCACTGCCTGGAATCTACAAATGTCACTCAATAATAGAAACATTTACCATCTATACTGCTTTTCTGATTATGAGATTCCCCCCGTGACCTTTAGCATCCGCTCTGCACAGGCTTCACCTCTGAATCAGGCCAAGCAAGGCGGTCACAGAAAGTTGACAAGACTAGATAAAGAATGTTGAATGCTGTCTTTCTAGGGGCGGGGGCGGGAAGGTGAGCACTAAGGGTATCAGCTCGGCCTATGAAAAATCCCAGTCATTATTTGTGAAGTGTCCTGGACTCTGAAGAGGAGTCGGGATAAGACTGCAGCCACTTTTCCCTCTGAACAACTTGACAGTTCAGTCATTTTTCTGACCTGGTCCAAGCTACCAGTTCTTCAGGAGACTAGGAAAAGGCTTGGAAATACCTTCATAAAAAAAAAAGGAAATACCTTCATGCTCTTATTTCCTTTCTTCCTTTGAAGTGGGAAGTTTTTTAATAGACACTTCAAATTTTAGGGGTTACAATTCGACGAGGTTTGGGGCTTTTGACCTTATGATGATTATCTATGTAATCATTTTTTCCCCACCATGTCCTGCCTGGGGCCCCTTCTCTGTGCTGTTGGTGGGGACTTGCTAACTCTACAGGCTCAGAAACTCACCATGGTCTGACCAAAGCTCAGGGAACAAGTTCAGACTGAGAACAAGGATCATATTAATAGTAGGGAGGCTCTGCGTTTTTGTTGCCTTTTTTTGGGGTTGGGAATAGTGTTGAACCACATTCAGAAATTAATGTGCTCAGGATTTAATCATGGCTTTGTGCTCAAGGATCACTCCTGGCACTTGTGAGGGAGACCAGACTGAACCCAGGTGAGCTGTGAGCAAGGCAGCACTTTAACCACTGAACTGTCTCTCTGACCTCAGCTCTGTGTTTTCAAAGGACTTCACAAATGTCAACAGTTCACAGTAAGACCATTGAGGCAAAGGAATAGCATTGTGTCCAGCCTGTATCAGAGAGTGGTTGATAATGACTATAACCAGAGTGTGGTTGATAATGATTATGACTCAGTGAAATGGAGGTGGAATTAACATCATGGTTGATCAAGAAAATGAACTTAACAGCTGGATTTCTAATGCTGCTTGTAGACCAGGCTGATGGCTGGGGGGTCCTGGAGAGCGTCTTCTAGGACAGTCTTTCTAGAACCATAGTTCTGTAGTAGGGTCTATGGACCAGCATTACTAGCATCAACTAGGAACTTCCCAGAGATAAAATTTCACCTCAGGATTTTTTAATCAGAAATTCTGTGGATAGAGTTCAGTCGTGCTTTAACAAATCTTCCAGATGATTATGACATCGTTAATGTTGAGTATTTGTTATAGTAACTGTTCTCGACTATAACTTTTTACTTCATGTCCCAAAGACTCTTTGAAACCAGGTTTATAAAAAAGTATTGGGAACAGGAAGAGTCAGAGGGAAGCCAAGAACTGACCGCTTGGTGCATGAATTCCTAAATCTTACTTTTCTCCAAGTCTAATTATCCAGTCTGGACTGGGAGTTGTCCTTGTTCTATCTGTACCACAGCACAATGATGATTCTATTTAATCAACAGTTGAAGTTTCTTATAACTAAATGTTTCCCCAAGGCTGTGTTCCATTCTGGTCTTCATTCCAGACACCATCAAAGAGCTCCACAGAATTGCTTTTTCAAGCGCCTCCTGCAGAGGAAGGAGGCCTTCCTTCTCGCCTTCCTTTGCATGTATAATAGCTTTTAACAAACATGATTCAGAGTTCCAGCACTTGCCTCCTCCCCCCTACACCCTCTTGCTTCTCAGCACTTAGTCTGCATGCTAAGCAGAGCCCAGAGGGAACACATTAAATGTCTGAGAAGTAGTGCCATAAAGGCAAGTGGGAATCTCATCTAGCTTGTAATTGGCACATTTTACAATCTTAATAAAAAATTGCAGACCTCTCGCTTCCTTTATGGCCAAACAATTAATGAGCCCAGACTCTTGGGATCCTTCAATATATTGCAAAGCTACAATGATGTCTGCATCTAGAACAATAACAGGACTCAGTGGACTAGAAGATAATTAGGGAAAACATTTGACTCGGACGCACAGAGACGTGGTTGGAGCAAATTTCTCTTTTCACTTAGAGGGAGATACACTGAGTCATGGAAGCTGGAATTTCTCTCATTTATATCAAAAAACCTGATGAAGCCTTTTAGAATTCTGAAGGATGATATCTGAAAACATTTTTTCACTGGTGAAAGATTTTTGTCTGGTAGGAAGCATGCTTTCCTCTGAGATGAAATGCCCAGAAGCAACATTCCACCAACAATAGATGGGAAATTTGCACATAAGTATTCAGTCCCTGTCCTCATCTCTTGATTACGACCACTTAAGGGATTGTCCTGTGTGACACCCCCCCAGAAGACCCAAATAGATCTGAGCACCAGCTGCCAATGATGGAAACCAGCTTGGGAACCACTGTGTTCTTTCTTTTGGTCATTGTCTCTACTGTTCTGCTAACTAATAATAGGTGCTGGGCTATGCCAAGGCCTGTTCATGTCCAAGTACACTTGGGCTCATGTTTAACTGAACAGATGTCTGGTGGGCCCTGGGACTGTGCTACCATGTCAGGTGGCTATGATCCCATATTTAATGGTGTACAGTCATGGGGACAGACTGAGTCTACAGTGGACCCCTGTGTATTTCCATTAGGGCTGAGTCTATAACATAGGTGGAAAATAGTTGTCTCATATGTACCTGAATGGGAGTTGTATGTATATAACCATACATTAGCTGGGACTTGTATGGACCAGGAGCTTTTGCACACATAGAGCATCTGGGAATAACAGGGTGTCCTGAAGAATTCTGAATGAGGAAGTGACAAAGCATTTTCCTAGGGACACTGGAACTTTAAGATTGGACTGAGAAGGTACATTTCAGATGTAGAGGAAAAGAGGAAATTCCTACCATACTTCTGGGTTCTTTTCAGGCTGATATGACTTGTTTTCCTGTTGTTCATCGATTTTCTCGAGTGGACGCCAGTAACATCTCCATACTTCCTGTCCTATTATAGTGTAGCCTAATGGTGTCTGCTCGCTCAAGGAACACGAAGAGCCTCAAACCATTCCTTCAGGTCATGGGAATGAGGTCTGTAATTGTTACTGGTTTTTGACATATCAAATACGACATGGGTAGCTTGCCAGGCTCTGCCGTGTGGGTGGTATACTCTCAGTAGTAGGTTGTTCATGCATTTACTGATGAACCGGGAAGAAATAATCTTTTCTCTTGGGTGGAGTTCTGACAAGCTGTGGAGTCCAGATCTTGAAAATGGCTGCCCTCATGGTGTCGGGGTTCCACTGGTTTCTTGCAAGACTCTGTTGGGATGGTGGGCCAGGGCTAGAACTCGCCTTCCCTCCCAGACGCCTCACGCTCAGCTGAGCACAGGGAGAGCCAGTAGAATCTCTGCCCCGTGTATCTGCGCCTCTGGTTCAGCATACCTTGGCTTAAAATAGGCTTCGCTGTAGGGTGGGACTCTGACAAGCAGGGCTTGAGATCGACTTTTCTCTTGGGTGGAGCTCTAACAAGCTATGGAGTTGGATGTTGAAAATGGCTGCCCTCAGGGTGTGGGGGGTTCCTCTGGCTTCTTGCAAGGCTCTGTTGGAATGGTAGGCCAGGTCTAGAACTCACCTTCCTTCCAGGGCACCTCATGATCAGCTGAGCACAGGGAGAGCCGGTAGCACCTATGCCCCGTGTATTTGTGTCTCTGGTTCAGCCGGAACATTGGCCACGGCCCTTTGTGGGAGCCTCCTTCATGGGGTAGGAAGATTGTTTGCACTCCAGTAGTGCAGTGCACTGGAAGTAGCCCCTGCTCCAGCACCACGGAGAGCAGCCCCAAACCAAAACCTAAACTCCATACTGAAAACACATTAAGCTTCATCAAGACTCATTTAAGACTTACTAAGTCTTCCCCCCTATGTCTGTTGCCATCTGGCTTTGAGTCTAATTCGCCACTTGTGTCTGTCCACCAGGGAGCTCATTGGGCATTGTTCTCTTCCCTCTCTGCTGAAGCTATGGATTTTTTTGTTGTAGAGTTCCAGGTTTTTCAAAAGTCATTCCATTTTAAGCCGCTTCTCTCTCTCTCTCTCTCTCTCTCTCTCTCTCTCTCTCTCTTTCTCTCTCTCTCTCTCTCTCTCATAATCTCAGAGGCAAGTGACCCTTAAAGGTCTGGACACCCCTTTGGAATCTGAGCAGACGCCCGTGCAAAGTTCTGGTTCCACTAATGATCCTATTTAATGAACAAACAAGTGTAGCTCTAGTTGTTTCACTGACTTTCCCGGGACTGTTCTGAGTGGTGTTAACATACCGATGACCCAGTCACAGATCTCGTGTCTGATGTGTGGGGGTAAGGCTGTCCCTTTAGAGCAGCAACCCCCCAGGGGACATGTCTATTCAGATGCTCAAGGAAGCAACAAGCACCGGAAGTTCTATGGCTGCTCCCACACTGCTGTGTCCACCCTGAGTGATCACTGATAGATCAATGACCTCAGCTGTCACAGACGGAGAGACAGAGACAAGTAAAAGGGAACAAATAGGAGAAGTTTATTGGGTGCGCTCCTGGATGGACCCTACTGGCCTTTGGTGAGGCTGGAGTAGAGTTGCATCCTGGGAGAGACTGAGTGGAATTCTTAAACTGTTTGGGGCGGAAAAGGGAACCAAGACCAGTGGAACCTATTATCACACAACCAGATAATAGGTTGGGCTCCTATTATCTGTAGGGCTGTAGATGTGGAGAAGCACAGAATGAGGCCTGATAGCTTCCCTGGTGCCTGGTGGGCCATGAATTCTGTCTTCTGTGCTGGGGCCAAGGTGATCTGATTCCAGAATGTGTCTATCTCATCAGCTGATCACCGCTTGGTCCGGGTTGCCGCTTCCTCCATTTAAACCTACAATCACAAGGAGCCAAGCACAGGTAGAAAGGAGTAAAAGGTCCAAAAAGAGGGACAGGACAAAGCCCTTTCCCACTTTCAAAAATGTCACAACCACTCCTAGGAGTGAGTTCAGTGTTTGCACCCTGGCTAGCTTTCAGAATATGCCATCCGCGCTCTCTGGTCTGAATTCTGTCTGAATGGGCCCCAACAGCTCTCACTCTGCTTGCCTGATAGGTTTCAGCAAGGGGCTATAATTTTCAGCTCGTTCTCAGCTCATTTTCTGTCAAAATCGTAGTTGGAAAATGCTTTCCCCTGCTTCCTTTGGCAGGAGTCTTCTGAAGTGGATTTTGCTGGCCGCTTTTCTATGGTTTTCTGTTTCCATTGCTGATTGCTTTATTTATGTTGCAAATCACTGATTTGCTGCTTGGGAAACTGCCATGTTTGGGCAGCAAAGCTTTTAGTTAATGGGTTGATGAGTTTTAAACTTGTTTATACATTAATCATAGATAGGTAAAAGCCTTTTGAGTTCCAATGTCTTCCCTTTATGTTCTAGATAGGTATGAATCGTGATCTCTGACCACTGGCTTCAACTCTTGGTGCCAAATCAAAGCAGAAGAACCTGTTTCATTATTATCCCCAGTCTTGGTGCTTGTCTTAACAGCCAGGTTGGATAAATGTGTCTTCTCTAGAAATCAAATGCAGAATGCCTTCTTCCCTGAACCACATGGATTCAGGTGGAATTAAAGAGAAATCAAAGTTCTACTTAGGGTCCTGGCTCTGCTGAGACTTGGTTATGTTGCCATGCGTGGCCTTTCTTACCTTCTGTGTCTAATCGTGAATTAAGAATGGATAATTCATTAATTTATGGATAATTCATGAATCGAGTTGCATAGGACTGTAAGTCAGCAAGTGTTACAAATGCCCTCTTGCTCCTTTGACACATTCTTCTCGGAATTTCTCTTTCCCGCCCAGGGTCTCTGACCCTATCTCTCCCCTCCTAAGACATGTTCTTATGCCCCATGTATTTGATGTTAATCCAGCTCCAGCAGTGGGTGGAAGACAATAGGCCTTCTGAGAAGACTCCTGGACTCATCCTACACAGGGACTCCCCTTCCTTGGAAGGAGTCAGCACAGCCCCTCTGGAAGGTTTCACTATGGAATTGGTGGGAGCTCATCAGAGCCGGGAGAGGGGATTTGGGAGCTACACACATTTTGTCTGTGTTAAGATTTGGTTAGACAGCAGCCATGTCCAGTGAAATGTTCTGTTCAAGGCTTTTGCCATCAGTTGGCCCTGAGTGAGCCTCAGGTGTCAAGCATGTTTATTTTTTTCTTTTGGGGGCTTGGGGGTTGGGTCACTCCTGGTGGTGCTCAGGAGCTACTCCTGGCTCTGGGTTCAGGGATCACTCCTGGCAGTGCTCAGGGACACATATGTGGTGCCTGGGATCAAACTGGGGTGTGCCGCATGGAGGCAGATGCTCTGCCCATGTGCCAGCTCTCTGCTTTTCTTCTTCTCAGCACCCCAACACCCCGCACTAGCCACATCTTCAGAGTACAGATCTCAGCTTTCAATATAGCGGGTTTGCTGCTCTGACATTCAGGAGAAATACAAAGACGCAGGGTTAAAGAATTCCCTCAGCTTCCAGCCACACACAGATGACGCCTTTTGAAGACTAATTAAAATTTCATGTCAAAACCATTTAAAGGCAAGGGCAATAACAATATTTAAATTTCACTGGCTCTCAGCACTGTTTCGAGACACAGAGCCCCAGACTCTGACCTACTTTACAGAGCGGATCATCACGTGGGGAACTGGCTCTGGGATGTGAAATCTTTTACATTTCGTTACTGTGGCTGTGAATTTTCCCAAACAACAACACATTTTCTATTTTCATAACCTTGAATATACTTGGGTCCCCTCTCACCACTATCTCCTGGTTGTTTTAGCAACAGAAGGTGTCTAGAATTAGATTATCCCCAAATGCCGACTCTCTGGGAGAAAAATCAAAGAGCATTGAGAGCAGAGGAGGCTGTGGGGGTGTGAGCAAATCACTGAGCGCCAACATCAAAGTCCTAATCCTAGGTCTCGGGGACCCTTGCTGGTGTCAGACATTGGGACTCTCTCCCCCCCTCTCTCCTTTCTCTCTCTCCTCCTCCTTTCTCTCCTTTCTTCTCTCTCCCCTCTCTCTCTCCTTTCCCCTCTCCTTCTCTCTCTCCCCTCTCCTCTCTCTCTCCCCTCTCTCTCTCTCTCCTCTCCCCTCTCCTCCTTCTCTCTCTCCCCTCCTCCTCTCTCCCCTCTCTCCTCTTTCTCCTCTCCCCTCTCTCTCTTCTCTCCTCTCTCCTCTCTATCCCTTCTCCCTCCACTCCCTTTTCTCTCTCCCTCTCCCCTCTCTCTTCCCTCTTTTCTCTCCCCTCTTTCCTCTTGCCCCTCTCTCACCTCTCTCTCTCTCTCTCTCTCTCTCCTCTCCTCTCTTTCCTCTCTCCTATCTCTCTCCTCTCTCTTTCCTCTCTCCTATCTCTCTCTCTTACCTCTCTCTACCCCCTCTCTCTCTCTCCCCTCTCCCTCTCTTTTCCTCTCTCTCTCTCTCTCTCTCTCTCTCTCTCTCTCTCTCTGTCTGTCTCCACCCCAGGACATAGCATAGTGTCAGTGAATTATACATGCACATTAAATACACACCTTTTTTTTTATACTTTTTTGCAGGATGGAAGATGAGTTTGGGTTATACCCAGTGATGCTCAGGACTTTCTCCTTCATACCTCTGTGCTCAGGGATCACTCATGGCAGGGCTCTAGGGACCTTGTGCAATGCTGCAGATTAAACCTGGATCACACACATACAAGGCAAACACATTCATCCCTGTAATTAATTTCAAATAATTATTTTTTTTTTGCTTTTTATGGTTCATACCAGAAAATACTCAGGGGTTATTCCTGGCTCTGTACTCAGGAATTACTCCTTGTGGTGCTTGGGGGACTATATGGGACGCCAGGGGATCGAACCTAGGTCAGCCTCATACAAGGCAAACACCCTCCCTGCTGTACTATTGCTCCAGACCCTATAATTAATTTTTTAAACATAAATTAATTTATGGAATATTTTGTTTAGGTCATATTTACCACTATATGCTCAGAGGACAGCAGTGTCCTCCTCAGGAATCCTGTTAGAATGACTATTGGGGGCATATGGTCACTGGGCTGAGCTTTTATGAAAAGTGGTGCTCAGGTCCAGGCTCTATGTTCAGTAATCACTTGATGCAGCCTTGGGGGACCATATGGGACATAAGGGATTAAACCTGGGTTGGCCGCATGCAAGGCAAGTTCTCAATCAGCTAACTCTTAAGCTAAAGACATTTTTATCACCCCATGGTGCAAGGGCCATCACAGGAAAAACAGCCAAACTGAAGAGTGTTCAAATAATCTAGGGGAGGGAGTGTTGGTTCCTGTGTGTAGTTCTGACTGTGTCATTGCTTTGTTTACCCCAGATATAATCACAATTTCATGCTGATCTTGATATTGTCCTGCTAGTCTCGGGGTGGTCTTGTCTTATTTCTGGGAATCTGAATTTCTTACATTTACCATGCAGTAGATATAGAAATGATTGGTATGATGTGATGTTTTTATTCTGTTTCTTCATCCCCTACTTTGTTATAGAAATCCAGGGCACATATATCTATATTTTTATCTCTAGTTTGGAGGCAATATCCAGGAGTGTGCCTGAACTTTTTTCTGGATCTGTGCTCAGGCATGACACCTGGCAGTGCTCAAGAGACCATATGCATTGTTGTGGATCAAACTGGGGTTGGCAGTCCACATGCAAACACCTTACCCTCTACAATTTCTCCAGCCTCCTGGGTCATATTTTATATTTCTGCCACATCTCACTTCAGAATTGGGCCATACTTCCAATGTTTAAGCTACTCATGTACTTAGTAACTCCCATTTTGAAGACTTTTTTTGAAGATTAGGTAGCAGTAAAAGTAATCATCCCTGGACTTAGGTTGATAAATGCTGCCATTATTATTATCATGACAGATGCAATAAAGGTAGAAAGGATAGCTGTTCCTCTAGAGTTAGACTGGAATGAATCTTTCAGAAGAGAGCAAAATATTAATTAAAGCCTAGAAGAGTCTGGAGGGGCCATTGTGCTTCCAGGAAGGACTGGCTCCATAAATACCTATTAGTTTAACCTTGTTCTTTGTGTTGCTCAAATCTTCTGTGTCATTGATTTTTGTCTGCTGCTCCCATCAATTTATTTTAATGTACTTGATGGAAAAATATATTACATTTTCCTACTGCAATCACATAGGAATGATTTATCCCTGGTAATTCTATTGTATAGACTTTGGATATTTTGAAGTCAAGTAACAGAGAACACAGCATTTCGTGAAGAACAATCTATTCTTGTTTCCAGTTTGCTGGGATTTGTGTTTTTATTTTCTATTTCTTGCCATGTTGAAGGGAACTTATAATTCTAGTCATTTCTTTGAACACACTAATTTTACAATCTTTTTTTTTTTTTTTTTTTTTTGCTTTTTGGGTCACACCTGGCAATGCTCAGGGGTTTATCCTGGCTCTGCACTCAGGAATCACTCCTGGCTGTGCTCGGGGGACCATATGGGATGTCGGGAATCGAACCCTGGCCAGCATGGGCCGGCCGTGCAAGGCAAACGCCCTACCCGCTGGGCTATCGCTCCGGCCCCAATCCTTTTTTTTTTGAACTGTGTAACTTGATATCATGTGGTGGAGAGTATGTGTCTTGTTTGTTGATTATTTTGACTCAGCACTTGATTTATTTTTGTGTGTGGGTGGAGGCAGGTGTCTATTTTGAATGGGAGATTATTTATTTATTTATTTTTAGCTTTTGGTTTTGGGGTCCCACCGGCTCAGGCATACTCCTGGCTCTGTGCTCAGGGATTACTTTTAGCAGTGCTTGGGGACCATACATGGTGCCAGGACTCAAACTAGGGTTGGCCACTTATAAGTTCCTTATCCCCTGAACTATGTCTCCAGCTATGAATCATTTACTCTTTGTTTATTGATTGCTTTTTTTGTGTCACCCCAGCAATGCTCAGGGGTTACTCCTGGCTCAGGACTCAGGAATTACTCCTGGAAGTATTCAGGGGACCATATGGGATGCCGGGATTGAAGCCAGTTAGGTAGACCACGTGCAAGGCAAACACTACCTACTGTACTATTGGCCCCCTACTCTTAAAATTGTTTTCCTTGTTTTTCTTTTCATCTCATCATCTGTCTTCATCCAAATGCTTTGTAGTTGATTCCATCGTAAACTAGTTTATAATGTCAGTCCATAATTATTTCTGAACATCTTGATTTCTGGTGATAATGAAAACTTAGTAAATCTGGCTACTGAGTCATTAGGAACTCAGTCTATTCCTTGGTCTTAAACTCTATATCCTCTGACCATCACATGCCATGTAGATAGGCCAGAGAAAAAATCGTGACTATGATTTTCCTTCTGGTCTATGTTTGATGTGAGTATCAGGGCACAGAAGCCCTTCCTCTGAGTTCATGTATCAAGGTGTGCTCTGGGACAGGCATGCCTCCTCTCGGCCCATTGGGACAATTTTCTTTCCTATCCAGAACTTAAGAGGCATGTGTTTTAGTTCTCTGCTTTATGCTCCCTCTCTTAGGCTCCTTAATTGTGGAAACCGACTATGCCTCTTTGCATATTTCATCCATCACCGCTGTATTTTGGAGTGGAGACAGTTCAAAAGAGTGTGATCTCATTTGGCATTTCTCTCTTGTCTCTTTTTGGGCCATACCCAGCTGTGCTCAGGCCTACCTCTGTGCTCAGGGCTTACTCCTGGTTCTGTGCTCAGGTTTCATTCCTGGTGGGCTTAGGAGACTATGTGGGACTGTAGATCAAAGTCAAGTCAGCCACATGTGGTCCATTGTCCTATGTCACTCCAGCTGGCATTTCACTTTTGTATTCTAAATTGTTCTTAGTGAAAAATGTACCATTCTTGGTACCAGGTCCTATATCTGCACCAGAAGCTGGGCCTTTCCACCCTTGGTATTTCCTCTGTGAATTCCTTGTACTTTGTACCTTGCAGCTACTTTAATAAGCCCTTTGCTAAGGAGCTCCTGCGTGTCTGAGAGGGGATTCTTCCACCTCTGAGACATGACAGCTGGGCTTAGGAGCTCGTTTGAGTTTTCAGTAAGTGACCCTGACCAACAAGACTAGATTATTGAGCTTGTCCAGAATTCTTCCTTTGGACAACTACTTTCTGACATTGCCGTGGATCTGGTGCTGTGTCTTCATCTTTCTTGACTGATTTTTCAGGCTGGCTCTTCTGCTTTTCCTGCTGGGAGGTTCAGACGGCAATAGACCTCACTGTCACCTAGAGACTAGGGGGTGAAGCAGCATGATGGGAATGAGGGAGGGAGGGTCGGATGAAGAAAGCAACTGGGGTACATGGGGACATGGGTGAGGGGGGGAGGTGGACGCTGGTGGACACTGGTGGACGGCTTGGTGCTGGAATTTTTATGTATGAAACCATATATAACAATTTGGTAAACCACATTATTTAAAATTAAAACATTTAAAAGAGAAAGCTAAGTATAAAAGAAAAAAATAAAGGGGCTGGAGCAATAGCAAAGCCGGGAGAGCATTTGTCTTGCACACGGTCAACCTGGTTCAATCCCCTGCATCCCATATGGTTCCCTGAGCACCGCCAGGAACAAGTCTGAGTGCAGTCAGGAGTAACCCCTTACTGTTGCTGGGTGTGACCCAAAAAGTAAAAAAAAAAAAAAGTAAATAAAGTAAGGCAGGTGCCCTTGGGCTCTACTAGCATGAGACAGGACATATGGAGATGTTACTGGTGCCCGCTCGAGCCAATCGATGATGAAGGGGAAGACAAGTGATACAAGTGATACAAATAAAGCAAGATAAGTAGGTGGCTGCAGTCAATAACAAGGTGAGAAACACTAGAGTCCAGTGTGGTAGTGCCGGGCTGGAGGGAGAGGAAGAGGGGGGGAGAGGGGCCTGCCACAGAGTCAGGCTGAGGAGGGAGGGAAACTGGGGACCCGATGGTGGGAAATGTACACTGGTGAAGGGGTGGGTGTTGGAATATTCCATATCTGAAGCCAAATCATGAACAACCTTGTAATTGTGTATCTCACTGTGATTCAATTAAAAAAAAATAGAAAAAAGGAGGGGAGAAGTAATACTATCATGCCTGCATATTAGAAATGAGACAGTGAGGCAGGAGCGATAGCCCAGCGGGTAGGGCGTTTGCCTTGCACGCAGCCGGCCTCTGCCGGCCCGGGTTCGATCCCTGGCATCCCATATGGTCTCCGAGCACAGCCAGGAGTAATTCCTGATGCAGAGCCAGGAGTAACCCCTGAGAGTCGCCGGGTGTGACCCAAAAAGCAAAAAAAAAAAAAAAAAAAGAAAGAAAGAAAGAAAGAAAGAGACAGCATTTAATAAAAACTTCCTTAGTTAAATTACTAGCATAAAGTTTATCATTTCACAGTAATCACATATGTATTGGCTAGACATATGAATAAAAACAATCTGGTGAAATGTATCTTCCCCCATTACTGACTTTTTTTTTTTTTTTTGCTTTTTGGTGTCACACCCAGCAATGCTCAGGGGTTACTCCTGGCTGTGCACTCAGGAATTACTCCTGGCGGTGCTTAGCGGACCATATGGGATGCTGGGGATCAAACCCGGGCCGCCAGGCTGGCCGCATGCAAGGCAAATGCCTTACCCGCTGGATTATTGCTCCGCCCCCATTATTGACTTTCTTTTCAGATGACTTCTGGTTTATTATCATGGGTAGGGTTTTTTTGTTTTGTTTTGTTTTTGGCTTTTTGGGTCATACCCAGAAATGCTCAGGGGTTGCTCCTGGCTCTGCACTCAGGAATTACTCCTGACAGTTTTCTTATGGGATGCTGGGGATTGATCACAGGTTGGCCACGCATGAAGCAAATGCTCTCCCTGCTGTACTATCACTGTGGCCCCTATCATGGGTAGATTTTAGAGCCATATTTTCCAATTATAAACCTCCTCCCCTAATTCCTTTTCTCCTCACTGCCTTCCCTCAACCCTAGTGGAATTGTGAGGGAAACACAGCAAGCCTATAAATCAGTTTGGAAAACACTGGCAATGTGTCATGTGTCGGCATTGGGATCAAATCTCTCTATGAATTTAAGTTTTAATCTCATCAGCAATTCTTAGGATGAGTATCTCTGAGCACAGGTGCTTTTCATTGATTCAATTTACTTATTACAGGGAGACGCGGTCATCCTGTGGTGTTCTAGCATGGTTTCCAACCTTTATGATAGCGCATTACCATGGTGCCAGAGTTAATGGCGAGAAAGCAAATCAAATAACCAAGGAAACAGGAGAAAGCAAACCACCCTGCAGATTCTTTAATATGTTCGTTTTATATACTTAACCAGACAAATCTTCTGGAAATTCATGAGGACAGAGAAGGAGCCAGGCAAGAGAAAACTATGAGAACAAATAAAAGGAAAAGAAAAAGTCTCCATACACGTCTTATTTTTTTTTTTGGCTTTTTGGGTCACAGCTGGCAATGTTCAAGGGTTACTCCTGGCTCTGTGCTCAGGAATTACTCCTGGCAATGCTCAGGGGACCATTTGGGATGCCAGAGATTGAAACTAGGGTCAGCTTCGTACAAGGCAAATGCCCTCCCTGCTGTGCTGCCACTCCAGCACTTCTCTTTGTTTTATAGAGTCCCTTTTCTGAACCCTTGTCATGTCACATATGCAATACTGCTGGCCATGAGTAAACCACGGGCCCTGCCCCAGGAGTTTGCAAAAAAAGCTAACACGAGTGATAGTACTGACATATGACATGCAATGAGGTGGGGATGGCATGATCATCAGCTTGGCTATCAAGTTTCAGAAATCCTGGCCCTTATACAGTCCTGAGGTGCTAGAAAAAGTGGTGTTCCAGCTATAATAGGAAGCCTGCTATCGCAGCAGGCAGGGAAGGAAGGCACCACATGGAGAGCCATTAGTCGTTTGGTGATGACCTTCAAACAGGTCTAAATTATTCACTCAGAGCTTAGTAACATACAGCCTGGGGAAATAGTATTCACTCCAAACAAGAGCACATGCAGAGGATAAAAGTGAGGGGTGAGTAGCCGGCTGCTTTTATTGAGAAAAATGGAATTTACACATACTCTCTGAAAGAACTCCTCTCTTCCTAAGCTTCACTCCCGCATCTTGTCCCCAGGGACAGGCCTTCCAGAGACTTCCTTGTGAGCAGTCAGTCTTGACAATTACAATGAGCAGGTCTTAGAGGTGCTCAGAACTTTCTTTAGCCTCAACGCACTTGTCAGCCCCTTTTAGAAGCCCTGGTCCCTCACCAAAGAGAAATCGATAACAAGGCACTGGAGAGATATGTAGTAAGCTGCTTGTCTGGGACGTGGCCTACATGGGGGCCAAAATGGGCTCAATTCCTGGTAACCCATATGGTTCCCCTGAGCCTAAGTCCAGAGCACAACCAGGTGTGGCTCCCAAACCCAAAATAAACAAGTAAAGTCTTTTTTGTTTTGTTTTTGGTTTTGTGGCCACACCCAGCAATGCTCAAGGGTTGGTTCTGGCTTTGTACTCAGGTCACTTCTGGTAGTAACAAGTAAATTCTGGATATACGCAGAACACTATTACTGTTGTATTTTAATAAAATATTCTCCAATTTGAATTGCTTTGAGGAGGTGCTCAATAACTGTCCTGGGTTCTCCGGACAACTCCCGTAAGGCGATTCTTTCTTTGGGTGTAGGTCATTGGTGTCAACTGTATGTAGGTGTTACCTGCGGAGCTTAAAGAATCCCAGATATCCACTGCCCAGTCCCAGAGACTCAGAAATTAGTCACTGAGGTTTTAAAACTGGTAGGTGCTTACATACACCCAAGGATTGGGGGTCACTGAGAGAGGTGAAGGCGAGTTTTGCCTACAGAAATGAGAATTTCCTTTGTGGTGCTAACTGCTCAGCCCCCACTCCCACTAATGTGGGTGCACTGCACCATGAATGTGGATCTCAGGAACTCTGGGCCATAGAACTCCAAGTCTCTCTTTTTTCCAGAAGTGGTTTCCAGGGGCCAGAGAAATAGTACAGCAGATGGGCATTTGTCTTGTACATGGCAGAGCCAGGTTCCATTACCAGCATCCCATAATGGTCTCCCAAGCACTGCCAGGAGTAATTCCTAGAGAAACCGCTGAGAATTGCTGGGTGTGACCCCAAAAGCAAAAAAAAAAAAAAAAAAAAAAAATCCAACAAAGTGCTTTGTTTTCAATTGTTCTGTGATTTGCACACAAGACTATTAATGATGGTTTCTTGTACGTGGTTCCAGCACCACACCCATCACCAGTGAACCCACGGCCCTCCCCCAAGGATCCCAAACCCCCTCTTAAGCTACTGCACCCCAAGCTTCTACTAATTCAGTTGTGTGGATCAGTTTTCCCATTATATTGCCTTTGGCCCTGTACAACAAAGGTCTCTGAATAAAGCACAACCTTGTTCCTGGGCAGGGGTGCCCAGTGGTCACAGAGACACTGCCAGCTGCGACGAGTTGTTTGCATTTGATAGGAAGAAATGTTGAAAGGTCTTTTTTTTTTTTTTTTTTTTTTTTTTTTTTTTGGTGTGTCTTGGGTCACACCCAGTGGTGCTCCTTGCTCTGCACTCCAAAATACTCCTGGCAGTGGCGGTGCTTGGGGGACCATATGGGATGCCGGGGATCGAATCCAGGTCGGCCACATGCAAGGCAAATGTCCTCCCCGCTGTGCTATCGCTCTGGCCGGAGAGTGGTTTTCTAAAATAGTTTCCTTTCATTTGCTCTTTTTTCCTTTTGTTCCACACCCAGACTGCTCAGGGCTTACTCCTGGCTTTCTGCTCAGGGGCTCAGGGGGACCTTATAAGCCGAGGTCAGCTGTGTGCAAGGCAAGTGCTCTACCTGCTGGACTATCAGCTTTTTTTTTTTTAGATTGTTTTTTTTTCCCTTGGCCTACTTCCTCAGCTTTGATTTCTGCTTTTCTGCATATCCATTTCCACTGTGATAATGTCACCTCGAGCCTGTCATTTACAGGCTATTTTGGCAGCTGGCTGGCTGTTCTTGGCAGCATGTAAAGTACTCTGCCTTCCAAGTGCCTGTTTCCTCAGCCAGGTGACATGTCCCATTCTATGACCCTATTAATAAAGAAAGTGGTGGTCAGACTATAGCCATGAGTCTGTTTCCACTCATTTAAACACACCCATTTAGATAAGGCAATTTGTGCAAAATGCCTAAGAAAACCACTTATTACTGTCTATTTGGACAGTCCTACTAAAACGTGCATCTTTGACAAAATGACGGTACCAGTGTTGGTGAGTCTCCTAAAGTAAGCAAATTCAGTGCTGTGCTGTCATGTGATGGCTCTCCTCTCCTTTCTTTATAGAAGAACACTTTAAGATGCACTGATATATAACGTGGAGTTCACTTCCCAAGACACGAGATGTCAATCACTTCCATGCTGCCAGCCTCATGCTGCGAAGGTCAGTTACACACTGGCCATGCCAAGACCACTCCGGCCAGTTCAGTAAACACCCTTTGCCTTGCTGGTGCAAAGGTCTGAGTCCACTGTCTCCTCTTACTTAAACACGCTCTTATCTAAAGAGAATGGAAAACCACTTGTGATAGGGATCTCCATAGACTTGAAGCATTGTAAAAGGAAAAACCAAGAACACAGAAGCTGGTGGTCAGCACACAGGACACGGGCTGTTTCCTGGAGGGGCGGCAGGGCTTTGTCTCAAGGGATTCCAGGCAGCGGCTGGAGGTGGGATCTGGAGGGCATGGACACTGGCTTCTTGGTCAGCTCCGAGACCACGGCCATTTATGGTGCCAGGTTCCCACCCCAGATATTGGAAAGCAGATGGTGTAGCAAAGCTGGACTGGAAGAGAAATGTTTGTTACTACAGTTAAGGCCTTCTCAGAGGAAATTCCTAAAGGCAGCAATAGCTTTATTCATCAGTAAACCCTCTTGCGAGGGCTAGTGAGATTGTCCAGGAGTTGAGGCACTTGCCTTGCATGTATCCAACCCTAGTTTGATACCCAGCACCACGGAGTACTGCCAGGAGTCATCCCTGAGCAAAAGAACCAGGAGTGATCCCTGAGCACTGCTCAGTATGATCACTGTATCACTGTCACTGTCATCCCGTTCATCATCGATTTGCTTGAGCAGGCACCAGTAACATCTCCATATGACCTGTCTCATGCAAGTAGAGCCCAAGGGAACCTGCTTGCTCCAGGAACATAAAGAGCCTCAAAACCATTCCATCAGGTCATGGGAATGAGGTCTATAATTGTTACTGGTATCTCAGTATGATCCAAAAAAGAAAAAAAACCAAACCAAAAAACAAACATAAACAAAAAACCACCTTAAAAAACACCAAGGCATCAAAAATCAGATGGGCTGGACATGTAATGTCATTTGGAGACGACCGCTGGACTAGAGTCATTACCGACTGGATCCCACGGGATGTCAATAGATCACATGGCCGCCCACCTACAAGATAGTCAGACTTCTTCGTCAACCGGTTTGAGGTTTTTCATATTCCTGAAGCAACCAGATGCCATCAGGCTACACTGGCACATGATAGGGTCCAATGGAAATGTTACTGGCGCCCGCTCGAGCAAATCAATGAATGGATGTCAAGTGATCAAGTGATCAAAAAACCCCCATAAACACCTAAAATAAAACTCTTCTACAGAAAACTGCTTCTTACATGCAGCCAAGTCCCAGAAACAAGTCCTTTGATCATAACGTTTCTGAAAACGTTCCTGCCTCAACGGGCCACCTCAGCACGTAACCTATTTCGGTGTACTCTGTTCTGTTCGGCGCACAGATCATTGAAATACTCCACTACCGCACACTGAAAATCCAGAGAGGTAGCACATATCCATTTTTCTCTGCCGGAGCTCTGCAAAAGTGGAAAAATTACCTAAGAACTGACCTTCAAGCAGTAGTGGCACTTAGGAAGTCACTCTTCCCTCTACATAAGAGAATCATGTTGGGAAAACCAATAACTAAGTGGACCAATAACCAATAGGACCACCTTACAGATTCAGAGCCGCAAGGAGACACAGCTTCACTTACTGGCGGGCAGGAGGGTGGCGTGGTGAGGTGGCGGTATACCGGCAGTGCTCAGGGCTTGCTTCTGGTTCTGTACTCAGAAATTACTCCTGGTGGCTCTGGTGACCAGATGTGATGCTTGGGATCAAACCCTGGCGCGCCGCCCAGGAAAGACAAGCAGACTCCTCACGGTACTATCCCTTCAGCCCAGTCTCACTTTCCCCCATTTCTCCTCTCACTTGCTTCTGCCGCTGTGTTGCACCGTCCAGGGCTTGCATGTGTGACTGGAGCGTGGTGGTCGCGCCCGCTGCAGAGCTCACAGGGTTTGCATTCCTGGTAGACACACATGCAGATGGTGGCAGTGGCCATCTCGCACATCTCAGCCAAGGCGCTCTCCAGTCCCAGCTGCCATGCCCGGGCTCGGAGCGCCCTCTTGTGTGGTGCTCTCATACACCTGACTGCAGTGTGGCTGGATACAGCCTGCGGTGTCGGGCGGGTGAAGGGGAGGAGGGTTACAGACTAGCAGAGCTACATGGCCTCGTATTTGACCCGGAAACTTACGCTTGGTAAATGAGTGACATTTGCCATGTGTAAGAATATTTCTGCTGCATTTTAGACTGGGGTGGGGGAGGGGGAGTCCCCCAAGTAATGCTCGGAGGGGCCCCAGAGGCCATTCGCAGTGATACCTGGCCCGAGGGTTATTTGCTAGAACATGGTGCAGGTTAGGCCCAGGGACCACCGGGGATACAGCCAGTGGTGTTCGGCAGCCCCGTGGTCCTGGGATCAGCCTGAGGCCCATGCATGCAGGCGTCTGTGCTCTCCGCCAGCCCCTGCATGCTGCTCTTTTGATGGTTTGGCCCGGTGCTCAGGAGGTCTCGGGCGTTTAAAATCTGGACTTCAGCTGAGCAGGTCGGTGTGTGGACGCCTCCTCAGCCCTGGGCTGACAGGTCTGGAAAGGTCTGGAAAGTTGTGCGCCTCAAACCTGCATGCCAGGGACTCAGAGGGGTGCGTACATCACTTCCTTCAAAGTCACAGGAGGAAACTGTCCCGGCCTTTTCCCATAGGCCCTACAAGGTGCAACAGCTAGGCCTGGGGTGGGAGTTGGGACGAGCGTGGAAAGGGCTGTTTCCTGTTTCCTGTGCGGCGCTAAGACAGGATTCTCGTCTGTCCTAAAAGAGGATGCGATTATTTTCTCCTCAAAAATCATCAGGTTACTTGGGGCCAGAGCGATAGCCCAGCGGTAGGGCGTTTGCCTTGCATGCGGCCAGGGCCTGGCCGGGTTCCTGGCATCCCCTATGGTCCCCGAGCACCACCAGGAGTAATTTCTGAGTGCAGAGCCAGGAGTAACCCCTGAGCACTGCGGAGTGTGACCCAAAAAAAAAAAAAAAAAAAAAATCATCAGGTTACCTCAGTGTGGTCCTTTTCTTTCCAGAGCTAGACTTCACTGAGACCAAGGGCCATTGCTCCTGCAGTAACAGCACATAGGTCTCACTAGGTAGAAATGAGGCTTCCCTAAGCTCATAAAGCTTTTTTTTTTTTTTTTTGCTTTTTGGGTCACACCTGGCAATGCTCAGGGGTTACTCCTGGCTCTTCGCTAAAATTGCTCCTGGTGGTGCTCGGGGACCATATGGGATGCCAGGGATTGAACCCGGTCAGCTGCTTGCAAGGTAAACGCCCTACCTGCTGTGCTATCACTCAGGCCCCTCATAAAGCTTTTGGATGGGAGAGCAGGTAGAAAAAAAAATTAGACACTATCTGTATTTCAAAAATTGAACGTTTAAGTTCCTAAGAATAGTATGGGCATACCCAATTCCCATTTAACATTTAACAATTTGCTTGTTCTTGAATAACTTTCATATCAATTTCGGACTCAAATTTAGACTCAGTTATGCTGTAAATCCCACTGGCGGTTTAAAAACAGGATTGAATTCTTTACTTTTCCTTTTATAACCATGACATGTACTTCTTTCCATTATCTTTGTTCATTAAAGCCTTTTCCTCTCTAATAACTTAGAACATTTCTTGTAGGCCAGTTTCCTAGTTGATCCTTATTGTTAAACGATTGTTATTGTGGAGGCCAGGAGATAGTTCTGTGGCTGACGCACCTGGCCCGCATGAGGCGTCAAATTCAATCCCCAGGTTCACCTTTGTTGGGGTAGCCTGGGGTCCCCAACAAAACCTGAGAACACATTCCCTTCTACCTCCGAAGATGGCAGGGAATGGATAAAGACTCAGGAATCCAGCGCATTTTTTAAGGATTGACTCTCACAGGTTCTGGTGTACAATCCAACAGGAAAAACCCCAAACTTAAGTTCCTAGCTGGGCCCCAGCCATGTGTAGATTTAGAATCCGAGGCTAAGATGGCCACTACCACGTGCTAAGGCCTATCAAGGAAGAGAATGGAGGGGAGAGGGAGAAAGCCAAGGGTAGCCAACATGGCAAAAGGGCGTTCTTCCCCTTATCAGATGGATATTGGCTGAATATTCTTTCCCATTCTGTGGACTGTCTTTCTATCTTGGTCACTGTTTCTTTCGAGGTGCAGAAGCTCTTCAGTTTCATGTAGTCCCATATGTTTATATTTTCTTCTAGTTGCTTTTTTAATGGTGTTTCACCTTTGAAGATGTCTTTAGCTTCAATGTCGTGGAGGGTTTTTCCTATTATTTTCTTCAACGTACTTTATGGAATCAGGTCTGATATTGAGATCTTTAATCCATTTTGATCTGATTTTTGTGCAAGGTGTTAGACACAGGTCCAAATTCATTTTTTTACATGTAGCTGTCCAGTTTTCCCAGCACCACTTGTTGAAGAGGCTTTCCTTACTCCAGTTTGGACTCTTTGCACCTTTATCAAAGATTAACTGATCATGTCTTTGAGGGTGTGTGTCAGGATACTCAACTCTATTCCATAGGTCCACAGGTCTGTTTTTATTCCAGTACCACGCTGTTTTAATTACTGCTGCTTTGTAGTACAGTTTGAGGTTGGGAAAGGTGATGCCTCCCATCTTCTTCTTCCCAAGGATTACTTTAGCTATCCGTGGGGTTTATTATTCCATACGAATTTCAGGAGTGTTTGGTCAATTTCTTTAAAGAATGTCATAGGAATCCTTATAGGAACTGCATTGAATTTGTACAAAGCTCTAGGGAGTATTACCATCTTGACAATGTTAATTCTCCCCATCCATGAGCAGGGAATGTGATATCCAGGATATATCAGGCACTGGTACAGCTATATAAGAAAAAAACAGCCAACCCCATTAGAAAATGGGGAGAAAAGAGATGAACAGAAACTTTGACAAGAAGAAATTCGAATGGCCAAAAGGCATATGAAAAAAATGCTCATCATCACTAATCATCAGAGAGATGCAAATCAAAACAACAATGAGATATCACCTCACACCACAGAGAATGGCCCATATCCAAAAGGGTAAAAGCAACAAGTGCTGGCATGGATGCGGGGAAAAGGAGACTCTCATACATTGTTGGTGGGAATGTCGACTTGTACAATCTTTCTGGAAAACAATATGGACATTCCTCCAAAGACTAGAAATTGAGCTCCCCTTTGACCCAGCCATGCCACTCCTGGGACTATACCCTGGGAAGCCAAAAAAAAAAAAAACACAGCGGAAACACAATCCACACTTTTATTTTTATAGCAGCACTATTCACAATAGCCAGAACCTGGAAACAACCAGTATGCCCGAGAACTGATGACTGGATAAAGAAACTGTGGTACATCTACACAATGGAATACTATGCAGCTGTCAGGGAAAATGAAGTTATGAAATTTGCCTATAAATGGATGGACATGGAAAGAATCATGTTGAGTGAAATTAGTCAGAAGGAAAGAGAGAGACATGGAAATGACTGCATTTATTTGCATGACATAAATATACCAGGTGATCTTACCAAAGGTGGTAATTGCCACAAGCGCGTGGGAGTCAGAGGTTAGGTAAGATAGAGAAGGGAACGTGTGTGAATAAATGTCAAAAGGTCTGATACCAACCTAGAACTGAGCATTAAATACAGACAAAAAAATGCAAATGATGGCTTCTAAGTGTACATAGTGCAACCCACAATGTGTAGGAGGAGGAGAGAGAGAGGAGGAGATAAAGAACTTGCCATTTAGGCAGGATGTGGGAGGGGGGAGGGAATTGGGGACATGGGTGGTGGGTGATGGGCACTGGTGGAGGGCAGGGTGCTGGAACACTGTGTGACCGAAACCTCCAAGCGTGAACAACATTGTAATTGTATATCTCACGGTGGTATAATAAAATGTTAAAAAAAAAGGGGGAGTTCTTGTATCTCCTAGCTTGATTTATAGATAGAAGCCTGTCAAAACCTTCCAGCCCAGCCCATCATGGGCTGGGCTATCTAGAGATGAAGCCAGGTAAATGACCCTATTGAAATGTAAGTCTTCAGGGTGGTTCCATGGCTCAAGAGTCACAAAAGCCAGAGCAGATTCCCTGAGGCAAAATCTTCCTAGCAGAGTAGACGGGGCTGCATCTCTGAACCAGAAAGCAGTTCAGAATGTAATTTGTAGAGAATGGCATTGATACTTACCATGAATATATAGCCAGCTGATTCCAGATTCTGGGTCCCACGAAGGTCCAAAATCCGTCAGAATAATTCAGTTTGGCGTTACCTTTAGACTCAGATATGTCAGTTGACCCGGAGGCGCACTGGCATGTCTCTTTGAACTTGGAGAGCTGATTACATTATGGTCGATCCAATGTGGCCAAGTATTCTTGGAATATCTACATGTATGTCCCACATAGGGTCCCGTGGGAGTGGGAAGAGTATCATAATATTCATGATTAATATATTTATGCCATATAAATTTTTATTTTCAGGTCACACCGGGCGATGCTCAGGGATTACTCCTGGCGGTGCTTGGGGACCATATGGGATGCTGGGGAATTGAGCCCGGGTCTGTTGCATGCAAGGAAAACGCCCTCCCTGCTGGACTATCACTCCACCCTGCCATATCACTTGTCTTCCGGTTTTTCATCTGATTTGCTCGAGCAGGCAACAGTAACATCTCCATATATCCTGTTGCAAGCAAGTGTACTCCAGGGGCATCTGCTTGCTCTAGGAACAGGAAGAGCCTCAAACCATTCCTTCAGGTCATGGGAATGAGGTCCATAATTGTTACTGATTTTTGGCATATCAAATAAAACATGGGTTTTAAGCTTGCCAGGTTCTGCTGTGTAGGTGGTATATAAGTGGTATACACCCTGCCATATAAAATTATGAAATCCAATTCTACCCAAGCTCCTATTGTGTCTGTTCCAGGTTCCCTAAAGGCAGGGATTAGCTTTTCACATAAACTAAGTATCCCTGGAGCCTGAGGCTCAGTAGGGCGTGTCACCCAACACACCTGCATTGTTGAGCTGGTCCTAGGGGCTCCAAGGACTCTGACCCCTAGCTGCATCTCAGCAAGGTGTGTGTGAACAGCTGTAAAGGGTGTGATCCTCAGCAAACACAACTCCCGAGACTTGTGATGACTGACTCCCAAGGCTGGGTGTTTGATGGCCCAGCCATTGGGAGACCCTTGGCAAGTATGCCTGGTTGAGTGTGCACATACTCCCTGCTCCTCATAGCAAATGGGGGAAGATGGGAATGATGTCTGTTCTCATCTCCCAGCCTCCCAGTATTGCTGTGATGTCTTACACCTTATCGTGTTCAGTTCCCTCTTCAAACATCCCCGCTGGCTCCAATATTCATGGTTGACTTTGCTCTCTACGTAGTCATAGCTTACAAATAATGTTTTGTGTTTGTTTGTTTTTTTTTTTTTTTTTTGCTTTCTGGGTCACACCGGTGGTGCTGAGGGGTTACTCCTGGCTCTGCATTCAGGAATTACCCTGGTGGTGCCAGGGACTATGGGATGCCAGGGATCCAGCCCAGGTTGGCTGTGTGCAAGGCAAATGCCCTACCTGCTGTACTATTGACCTGGCCCGAGATTTCTTTTTAGGGTGGGTGGGTGACACACCTTGCGGCGCTGAGGCTCTGGGGACATACCAGGTGCTGAGGATCGAAGCCTCCTGAGCTGCATTAAGACAAGCTTATCCCCTGCACCGTCTCTCTGGCCCATGAGACTTGTTTTTAATAATTATTGCTCTTTGTAGTCTTAGTGCCCTTTTGAAGATGTGTAAAACAAATGAGTAGAAGCTATAAGGAGTATTTTTGAAATAGAAAATGATTATTAAACCCAGGAGTAGAATTCTTGCTTGACATAAGACTTGTTTTTTTGCTTTTCTGGGTCACACCAGGCGATGTTCAGGAATTACTCCTTTCTCCTCCTGCAAGTTTAGGTTAGCTCAACTGCACCCATTCCAGTGCTCCCGGGGAACCCCCAATCCTGTGTTTAGCTGGAATCTCTCCTTTGTGTTCTTCCCGTTAGTCACAGTTATCTCCTACTCACACACAGTAACCTGGAAAGTTAAACCTTCTGATGACTTCGGAGTTTTGTAAGTGAAATGTTGTTTTTCTCTTTCCTTTAAGTCCTTGGCATATCCTTCATGTTAGAACAAGGTCCTTTCTGTATACACAGGAAGGCAGTGAATGCTATGCTAGCATAGGACTTCGTTCACGCTGAAATATTTACTCCTGGGCATGTCATATTTACCAGACTTAAGCCTCAGTTGTCCTTCGACTGACCTATTTCCTTATACCCCAAAAGGTCAGTCCCGCCAGGACTTGGATGGACTCAGGGCAAGCCGGGATTAAGCAACCCTGTCCTTGATAATGGACAGGCTATGTGCTATAAGAAGTTTAATAAGCTAAGAGCATGATCATAGAACAAACTAAGCAAAATAAGCAACTGATTTAGGACCCTGCTGGGGTTATGAAAAACGAATTTGGCGTGAGGACTGTCGCCTAGAATATATGACAAGATGTCCCCAGGAAAAGCCACGCTTTACTGTAAATCCAGAGAGATTATAGACAAAATACCATATCTCTTACTATGTTTATACAAAATGACTAGAAATATTATTAAGAAGAAATGTGTTTGTCTGGATTGCCAGTAAAGGAGACAGCCATGTGCCCTTCCGTGGATTTCCACCCTTGTTCTGGGGCGGGTCTCCTGGAAAGTGTTCAGAGTACTATAGCCCCAAGATAGGATTCCATATGGTGGATGGATCCTCTGGAGGACTGTCCCCTAAGAAAGGGGATTTACATCTGTTCATTGTTTTAGGGTCAAAGTCAAGTCACCTATTTGTAACCCCTAACCCTTCATGTTTCTGTAATTGTATGGATGACATGTTAGTTGCATGTTCTAATGATAGAGAGCTTCAGAGATTATATGGGAACCTCAAAACTCTGATTTTCACCAGGATCCGTGCTTTGTTCTTTCATTATCTTTCCTTTTGTTGTGGCTTACAGTTCCTATAAATTAAAATCTCACTTTCATTCTTTAAGGTTCTAAAATATAAAATAATGACAAAAATATTAAAATGAGCTTTAGAAAGTGGCTTTTCTGACTCCACAATTTGAATCAGAGTTCTCAGACAGTTTGTTGTTGTTCTGTTTTTTGGGGGCCAAACTTGGCGGTGCTCAGGGCTTACTCCTCACTCCTGGCAGGGCTCCAGGGACCAGGGGATGCTGGGACTGTACCCACTTGACTGACTGCAAGGCAAGCATCTTGCCCACTGTACTTTTTCTCTGGTCCCACCACTGTAATTTCTCTCTAGTCTCAGAGTTCTCAGATGGCTGTCACTGCTCCACAATGACCCCATTCACAAAGACAGATCTTTAATTACGCAAGTTGTATTTATAAACACGATGACCTGGAAATACACTGTGGAAAAGCACAAAGCTCACACACTGTAAAGATGCTGTCAGCAAGGAAACTGTGCCGCTGGGCTTGGCAGATCCATTCTACTTAGCGGCTCTGATGTAATTTTTTCCAACAAAATTCAGTTGAAGGATAAAGGCTGTGCTTACATCTTTGACATAACTGGTATAGCTGTGGCTCCGTAAGGAAAACAGAATTCCCAACTCCATGCATCAGAACTCTCTGCCTTGTCTAATGGTTCAGGCAAAGGTAATAGAAGGTGCGCTGGGCTGGCACACATTTTCATCAAACAGATCTTCCGGGAGTTCCTCTTCGTCGCCATCAGGGAAGTATGTCGGGAATGGTAGGTTTTTACAGAAATCCTTATATGCAGGTAGTTTAGAGTCTCTGATCTGGGGGTAGTGGGTGAAGACAAAGACTGTATTAATAAATTAGCAGCGAAGTCGAAGACTGCCATTTTATCTATATTCATAATAAAAGGAGATTGTTCCTACATCTTAAAATGTAATTATTATTATCTGGAGTTTTGGGTCACAGCTGGTGGTGTCCAGGCATCACTCCTGTTGGACTTGGAGGATCATTTGGGTGCTGGGATCAAGCTCAGGTCAGTCACATGCAAGGCAAGTGCCCTACTTGCTGCACCATCTCTCGGGTCCCTAAATATATTATTTTATTCCAATAAATTTAATCCTATGATAAAATAAAATCTTCAAGTTAATCAGTGAACAAATAATTTATCTTATGTATAATATATTTCAGGAAAAAATTTAAGTATATTCAACAATACTACTTTTATATCTATTATTTATCAAATATACAAATATACCCAAATTGGATTTTAAATGTAAAGATCTAACAATATTCCTGAAAGGCATCACAACCCTTTATTTGGAGGTGGGTGGTACTTTTGGCGGCAGGTGCTTACCACTGTGTGCAAGCCAGTGCCTCACCTGGGCGTACAATCTCTGCTCAGCTATCTTTCTTCAAAGCACTGATTTCACTATTTGTCTCGTGGTTTTATTAGTTTTAATTCTAAGGCCACACAAACACAAATATAAACTTATAGTAAGGAAATCAGCCTCCATGTAATAGATTTGAAGCAGCTACATTTAAGGGAGGGAACCTGGCCCAGAGCATATGCATCACGAAGAAGCTCTTTCTAGCAAAATAGATTAACACACACACAATTGTACTATTACCATGTGATCTAAACTGCTGGCTTGGCACAGTCTCTGCTGCCCGCATTGTAAATGCAACATGTAATTTCTCTCTGCCTCTCCTCACATCTTACTGAAATAAAACTTTTAGGCTGGAGATATAGTACAGGGATGAGGCTCTTGCCTCACATAGGTGGACTCTGGTTCAAACCCTGGTATCACATAAGGTCTCCCGAGTACAGAGCTAGGAGAACACTCTGAGCACTGCAAGGTGTGCCCCCCCCAAACCAATAAATAAATAAAACTTTACTTCACACACAAATAACATACAAATAAAAACACTGAGTTATGTTTTTCTAAAAAACTGTAATGGATTTGTTGAAGCTACAGATTCTTTCCACAGGCTTTACTGAGACAGAAAGGGGGTAGGTGAGAGATCTTACATAGGATCATATACACACAGTAAAAATAAGTGAGAACAATTTGATGGAAGTAAGTTCACAGCTGCTAGAGGGAGCTAAATACAGAAATACATCTGTATTAATTTCATTAAAATCGTTCCAGGAAATTAATTAGGCAGAAGAAAATAAGCTGTTTAATTCCACCACTCCCCCTGGCCCTTGCCCCCACCGATGTACTAATCTTGGGTTGAACTTTAACTTGGGGAAAAAAAGTCATATTTTCACCAATGTAAATAGTCTTTTTTTTTTTTTCTTTTTGGGTCACACCGGCAATGCTCAGGGGTTTCTCCTTGCTCTGCACTCAGGAATTACTCCTGGCGGTGCTCGGGGGACCATATGGGATGCCGAGGATCAAACCCGGGCTGGCATGGGCCGGCTGCATGCAAGGCAAATGCCCTACCCGCTGGGCTATTGCTCGGCCCCAACCAATGTAAATAGTCTTCAAACCAAAAATAAAATCCAAGCAAATGAAAAAAAACCAACAACAAAATTTCCTGGGCTAATTTAATAATGTGATAAGTCAGTCATTAAATAACCTAAAGAGTTGATTTGTAGCTACTTCCTACCCAGTTTTTTTTTTTTGTTTGTTTGTTTGGTAATAACTGGCAGTGTGGGGTGACTCCTGGCTCAGTGCTCAGGAATCACATATCACTTGTGCCCAGGGTGCCCCATACACAGTTCCAGCTCCTTGTGTTCTCTCCCCTGGCCCATACTGTCTATTTTTATTTATTATTTGCCTTTGGGGTCATGCCCAGCAATGTTTAGGGGTTACTCCTGGGGGTGCCCGGGAGACCATGTGGGATGCCTGGGGTGACATTCCAGGCCAATGCCCTTCTCGCTGTACTACTGCCCCCACCCATCTATATTCTTATAGCTTAGTCATACCTGAAGAACATTTCAGATAAAAGCACAGCTTGATTATATACCCTAATTGTAGATTAAAGAATTAGAACTCATTATTGGAAACACATGACATCTTAGCTAAATTCCACGCTATGGTTGGGGACTAAGTCTCTGGTCTACCTTTAACAAATGTGCAAGATTCTATAGGAGGTAGTTTTGTGCACAGACTCTTTCTTGGGCTTTATGATTCCCCGCACCGCCCTCAAACTCCCTCCACCCTCTATTTATACTGGCGAACCAGTTAGAATCTTCTGAAGAAGACAAAACCACTAGAACGAGAAAGTGAAGAGTTCCGAAAGGGGAATTTAATCACACAAGTATCATACCCTGCTGAGCAGAACCTACTGGAAGAAAGGAAAAGTGTCTGAAAACCCTCAAGTATGAGTCTGAGGCTACTTTTCTATTACTGGAAACCTGAAATGAGGCTCTGCTTCCAGGCACGAGCAGGCCGCATGTTCTGAACGGAGTGTCACCGTCAATAGCAAGGGGCCGAAGTTCCGGCTAAAACCTATTTTGTGTTTTATTTGCTGGAAATAAGGCTGTGGGAGTTTGTTTTCCTTCAAATCTATGCTGCATAACATTTGTTTTCTTCTTTGCCTTTAAGGTTCTGAACATATTCTTAAAGGAATCACCAGAGCCGTGCTAGAACGACAATACTGGAAGCCCTGAGAAATCTACCTTTATTCACCTTTCATGGTGACTGTCACATTTAATTTCTACCTTAAGGTACTCTTAAAAAAGGCAACGGTATCTTTTGAGAGGACAGAAATGACGATATTCCACAGATTCCCAGCTAGAAGTTCTCACCTTCCTGTAGCTTCATGGCTGTACAGACTAGGGTTATTTTGTGCAATTTTTTCACTCAGGTGCAGAGAAGAAGCAGAAGACTTAGCAAAGAACACGTGGAGAAACAGAGCACTTCTCAAGCCACATTCATAGGTGAGGCGACACAGATGGCACACACCGGTCTCAGTGTGGACAAGGAGCACAGTGCCACATACCTTCACTAAGCAATTCCGATGTCCAGGCACGGAACCATTCACATAGATGATATTGTGCTTCGTGTTGATTCTCCACACCTACAGAAATGGAATCAAAATTGGAGAGTAAAAAATCTGAGAATGTGCTTTAGTTAAAATAAAACATAACTCAAGCTAAGCAAGGCTTTAAGTACTTATACAGTAAAATAATGTACACACTTCCAAATGATGATGATAATTAAAACAATTTAAATTTTCTAAAATTAAGTAAGACTACACTACCTAGGTTCTATGGAAGTAGGAAAAATTCCTAAATAGGTGACCAAGTTATCAAGACTAAATTATTTCTTTGCTATTTAATGTCCCCTGTTGGCACCATTAATAGCACGTGGAAATCCAACCTTATTTTAGTGTTTTGGGATTTTTGGGGGTTTTATTTGTCTTTTGGGGTCACATTCAGTGATGCTCAGAAATGGCGGGCGGTGCTTGGGGAACCTTTTTGGGATGTGAGGACTTAAACCCAGGTTGGCAACGTAGAAGGCAAATGTCCTACACACTATACTATTGCTCCGCCCCTTATTTCAGTTTTAATACTATGTTTGCTGCAATTAGAAACTGCAATTAAAGGCACCATCGCTTTGTGTTTTAATTTTAAATGTGATGAGCAGATGGTTTTCAAGCATTTCAACATAGAAAAAAAACTACATGGGAGAAGGTGACTGGCAAAAGATAGTACTGAGAGGAAAAATAATCTGTTGGGGGAATTAAAAAAATCAAGTTTGATCCATAGGTCATAATTCATGTACTAGAGAAACTGAAATTCTCTTACATGCGTGCACATACACACACACACACACACACACACACACACACACACACAGTAAGGTAATGTCCCCAGATACAAATATCGTGAAGCATAAAAGCAATGTGAAATACAAAAGTCTTCTATCCAATTAAAACACTTTTATGAATCATTTGTATCACTTGTCTTCCCATTGATCATTGTTTTGCTTGAGCGGCACCAGTGGTGACATCTCCATACATCCTGTCACATGCTAGCGTAGCCCAAGGGCAACTGCTTGCTCCAGGAACATGAAACCATTTCAGGTCATGGGAATGAGGTCTGTAATTGTTACTGGGTTTTGGCATATCAAATACAACACGGGTAGCTTGCTAGGCTCTTAATTCTGATAAAAATTTAGAAATAGGGGCTGGAGCGATTGCACAGCGGGTAGGGCGTTTGCCTTGCATGCGGCCGACCGGGCTTGATCCCTGGCATCCCATATGGTCCCCTGAGCACTGCCAGGAGTAATTCTTGAGCGAAGAACCAGGAGTAACCCCTGAGCATTGCTGGGTGTGACCCAAAAAAGAAAAAAAAATTAGTAATAGATCATACCCAGAAATGATAGAAAGAACATGCACCAAAATATTACCAGTTATTTGGGGGTGTCATCCTTTGGGGTGACTTACTTTCTTCTCTATACTTCCATACTTTGGAGACTAAAATTTTTTGTTTTGTTTTTGTTTTTGGGGTTGTTTTGGGGTCACACTCAGCAATGATCAGGGTTTACTCCTGGTTCTGCACTCAGGGAATTACTCCTGGTACCATATGGGATGCCAGGGATCCAACCGAGTCGGCTGTGTGCAAGGCAAATGCCCTACCTGCTGTACTATCGCTCTGGCCCCAACATTTTTTATTGAATAAAATCAGATGCAGTGATAGTTCAGTGGATAGGGTGTGTTTCTTGCATACAGCCACCCCGGCATCTCATGTGGTCTCCAGAGCCCACCTGGAGTGATCCCTGAGTGGGGAGCCAGGATAAAGCTGAGCATCGTCAGGCTTGGGCATCCCTACTGCGAATAGAACCCCCCAGATGACACCCAAGTACAACTTATTTTCACTTAGATATTACATGTATTCCTCAAATCACTCTCCCCCATAAGGCTTTCAGAGTGAAGGGTGCACCCCAGCCCCTTTCAGGCGCTCCCTCCTCACCTACACCCACACACCTGACACATAACCACAGTCATCTGGATATAACCTACTTTTCCGTCTCATGAAACATGCAGATTTCCACGCAGATATTTCCATACAGGCAAGGGAGTTTAGATTCATTTATTTTTTCCATAGGGTTGGGATCTAACTCAGGGTCTTATACATGCCGGGCACATGTTTTACCACCTGAGCTACACACCTTGCGTTTTTTGAAAAATAAGATATACTGATCTTAATCTTTATATTAAAAAAAAAATCTGTACTTTTTAAAGTCATGTAACCTTATCTATACTTAAAAAAAATCTTCCAATCAAACAGTAAACTAATATTCTTTATCTTTTTTTTCGGCACCTCCAGCTGAGCTCCGGTGACCCGCTGGCTCTGTGCTCAGGGTCACTCCTGGCAATGCTCTGGGGACCCAGGCAGTGCTGAGGATAAATCCAGACGGCACAAGCAAAGCACGTGCTAATCTGGCCCTGTTTCTTTTTAATGGCTGCACATTGTATGACTCGGAACATTAAGTGAATAAACTACCACAACTACAACTCACTCACACACACTCATTCTTCACGTGTCTACCACTTGCAAAATATTTTAGAACAATCTTCCACAGATGTATATTAAATACACACGCTGGTGATTCTACACTTAACTCTTTCTTTCTTTTGTTTTAAGTCACTTTAGAGACTTACCTTGAGTCCATATGATGTTCCTATCTACATTTCCCATTTGTCCAGGCATTTTAGTTCCAGGCCAGACTCTAGCAATATCCTAAAATGAAAGAAGCAACATTAGTACCTACCAGTACTGAAATGAAAATGAAGACAAGAGTATGGGTTTTTCCTTTCAGTAGAGAACTAAGTATGAACTTTAACACATTTCCCCCCAAAGAAAATAAATGCATATTAGAACATTTAGAACATGAGACTGGACGAGTGATTTAGACAATCTCGGTTATGAGAGAAGCCAGTGAGCAAGTACTGGTGAAGAGGAAAAAAAGAAAACAAAGGACAGGCAAAAACAAGCCACACCACGGTTCGGAGACGCTGATGGAGGCCTCCCTCTGTCCTTGCTGGTCTCCCGTATTGGCTGGCGCACAGACTCTCCCACTCACCCAGAGGGGAAGGGTCCGCTTCCCACCAGACCCTCTGATACTACTTTCCTGCACCCGAATGGTTAACGGACAGAATCAGTGATCAGAATATTGAATTTGCTTGTCCTGCCCTGGTTGTTTCTGATTCCCATAAACCCAACAGCTTCACATAGTCTTTCTGATTTTGGCTCTGATAATGGATAGTAATTTACACCTGAAGAAGCAAGTCGGAATTACATCTAAAATGGGAAAGCGTAAATCCTTCTAATAGAAACATTTGCATCACTACTTTTGCACGTACAGGTGAACTTTCCCAGTGGACGTAGTTTACCACATTATAGTTATGTAACTAACACACTTAGAAAACAACTCTGAGTATTACTAAGCATCACTTTCATTCTACCCATACACTCGGTGGCAAGTACTATATTTATCATCATATTGCGAACAAAACCCAAACAAATGCCTTTCTTAATTTCACATACACAGTCAATAAATTCCATGCCTGTAAGTGATCACTTTGTCCAAGCCCCAGCCCTACGCAATCACTGACTTAACTTCCCCTCCACAGATCGCCTCCTACGGACGTTCCTTATAAACAGAGTCATACACTACACTATTGGAACTGGCTTTTTTTCACTTGGTATGTTTTCATAGTCCAATCCTTGTAGCATGTCTCAATACTTCGTTTCATCTTGCTGTTCAATGTCTAAATATGCCGGGTTTAAATTATCCATCAACTGATAAACATTCCGGCTGCTCCTATGTTCAGCTATTATGAATAATGTTGCCATCAATATCCATGTCTGAGGCCTTCTGTGCATGTTTTCATTTTTCACAGCTATTTTCGTTCACGCAGTGAGTGGGCTGTTTCCTGCAGTTCTTACTCAGTGACGGCTAACACATCTCTCGTTTCTCACCCCTGGCGGCTGCTGCGCACACAGCTCTGCCTGGACCAAGAGCATGAAAATTCAATCCGTGTTTTCTTAAAAAAAAGATGCATAGATCTTAGCTCTTAAATTTCCTTTGATTTACCTCATCTGACAATTTTTGCTTACATAATTTATAACTACTTTGTTTACATTTATCAACAAGCTGCTAACAAACCCCTTCTACGCTTTACCCAAGTTCACTACCTGTTTACCATGATGCTCACTGGCTTTGCCATTTGCTCTGACCTTTATAGAGAGTGACATCGAGTATGTCGCTTCTCTAGTGCTATGTGAAATTCATTTCAGTTTACACTCAGAGTCTGCAAATCAACTGGTGTATCAAAAGTTGCCTGAGTTAGTCCTTCCTCCTTCCCTGTGTTTACGTATCACTGGAACCCGTCTAGTTCACAATAACTGTAGAGCCCCTCAACCTTGTCTTCCTCTGAGACACACCTGCATGAACGTGACTGAAAAGCAAAAATGTAACCAACACGTCTGTCTGTGGACGTGCCACCCAGCTTCTCCCAAGCCCTTTCACACTGTCCCCATCCAGTCCTTACTGAGAACCAACTTGTTCTGTCTGGTTTATTTTTCTGGTCCACCTTTTTGCAAAACTATATCCTTGAAATTACTCCACTCTTCATAATGACCTCAATTCCTTTCAGGGGGTGTGTAGTATTCTGCTGAGTAGGTGAACCATAGTTCATTCACACAAACTCTCTGGTGTGGACATCTGTGCTTGCAATGACAAATAGTACAACAACGACAAGTGCATTTTTCTTATTTTTGGGAGAATATCTTGAGAGTATACTTCCAAATGACAGCTAGGTTGAGGGCAAATGCCAGCCAGGTCAAAGGCAAATTAGTTCTATCAGATGCTGCCACATTTCCCTCCACTAAGGACGCCCCTATTTGGTACCCCCCCAACAACACACGAGTGCCTGTTCCTTATGTTCTTGCCGACTTAGTGGCAACAAATTACAGACTTAAATAACATAATTTGCCTGGTGAGAACTTAGTATCTCAAGAGTAACTGCATTCTGTATTTCTCATATCATGTGACAAAGATTACATGGTCAATTTTTAAAGACTGGTTTTATATTATGCTAATGCTCTGGAGCATAAAACTCTCACTGACCCTGTGAGTGGGGCTGAATTAACAATACAAAGCCCTTCTCCATTTCCTGGACTTCTATCATGTCTCCATTTCTTCTCTACCACTTTTCCTTGTTTCAGGACATTGTCCTTGGTAATTCTTCCAACTGTTTGAAGTAAATGCAAGTCTGTAAAGGAACAAGTGGAGGACACATTCTAATCCTTTGTTTCCTACAGCTGAATGAGAAAGTAGGCAGAAAAGAACTGAGAACACTGGCAATTAAGTTCCTGGGCTATGACTGCATGGTTCAGACCTGGTTTTAGAAAGTAAATAATAGAGGAACCATAGGAGTATGACAAGTAACAGGATCTACCTACAATCAGAAGAAAATCAAGTATTGTGGTCCCAAGGACAGACTAAAGTACCATCTCGCGTAGCTGCTGAAATCTTAGAAATGAAACACATAGCCAAGTTCTACTTACACCAGTTGCAATGGCTCCAGGTCTCCTGTGGGTTTTTGTCTGACCGTGAGTAGCAGGCTGGCCTTTGAATCCCCACCTTCTCATGACGCCTTGGAAACCTTTACCGATTCTGAGCAATATAAACAGTAGAATTTACATAATGAGTAGCACATAAAGTATTCCCAACTGCATACTTTTTGATGGTACCTTAGGAGTGCTAACAAAGCGCCTTATCTAAATAACTAGAAAAGGCTATACAAAGCAATACTGCAAATGAACAGCCCTTTATCACTGTCCTGGTTTGCCCTCCTTCCGGAGCCTCATTCTGTAGAAAATGATTAATTCTAGATTAGGAGACAAGAACAAGTTAAGCAAAAGGAATTCTGTTTAAACATGGGGCTGTTATTATCCAAATCCCATTAAACACCACAGTAAAAGTTATGTTTGTGTTGCACGTTTCCGGACACTCCCAAGTTCTTATAACCAATGTGGTGGGCATCAATTAAGATCTTGGTAGTCAGGCCCTTGTGTTATCCCCTCCGCTAGGGTCTAGGGGAACCTAGAGACTCACCTATAAAGCCTTAACTACTGTAATAGTGCCAAATGTCAGTGCCATGAAGTTACACAGAGCCTGGAGCCTTCATCCTGGACCCACTGTCTGGTTCCCCAGGCTCCGCTACCCTTGTAACCAACCCATCCCGTCCTCATTCGCCAGCCAGGACCAGGGGTGATCCAACGCAAGCCGGGACCGGCAGCTTGCGTTGAATCACCCCTGTGATCCTGGGGGTGCTTCTCCCCAAGGCCAGGCTTGGGATGGCTGATGCCTCAGATGCGGCCTTGAGGCCCCGACTAAAGGGACCTAACTAAGTCATTTCTGGATCTAGGTCACAGAGACTGTGAGGTTAACAGTTACACTGTGTGTTTAAGCGCTTATGTTTTAGGATACGGTATTAGACAGCAACAGAGACCACTAGATAAAACAATCAGAATGACCAAACTGTGGACAATCAAAGAAAACAGGTGGATGATGGGGTCAAGGTGAGAGAAGGAAACTAATGGACAAGTAAAAGCAAAGAATAGAATTTCTTTAAAACTGAGTATTTTGGGGCTAAGGAAATAGCAAGGAGGAAGGCTAGTTTCCTCCCTGACACATGGCCCTGGTGGCCCCCAGCATGCAGGTCTGGGGTCCGAGCAGCCTATCACTGGGCCCCAGCACAGAGACTTCCAGCCCAGTTTGCTGAACATCCCTGGGAGGGCCCTGCCACCCAGTGGAGTATTTCGATTTTCAATAAAACCTAGCCTTTTCCAAATTCTGCTAGAGAAATGCATGATGCAGACAGAAAGCAAACAATAAGGTTAGAGCATTAGTAATGTTTGTCACTGCCAAAGAGATCAGTACATATGATACATCGAGACTAGAATAAATTGCCTGTAATAGATATATTTTTATAGACTCTTAACAAATTCTTTTTCACTTCACTAGATAATAAGCCAACATATGTTTAATGAAGTGTTCGCTCATCTCACGAAGCTATTGTTATACATGAACAGCTCAAGCTATTTACGAAATAGACCTAAGGCAAAAAGCTTGTGAAGACCATGTAATTTTCACAAAGACTTTGCTGTCCATTCGACAAATAATGATCACAATAATGGGCTGAGGAGATCTCATTAAGGATAGCTTTTTAAAGAATGCAGCATAAAAACAATATATATGATAGGCAGAACCTAACAGCTATTATTAAATCACAGGCCAAAAGTGGTTTGTATATGAATATGAATAATCCAAACACTTGCATCATTTCTTCACACTAATCAACTGAACACACCACTTACAGTGTCGAAATTATTTTTCTTCTAACACTTGAAAAATATTTTATTCCTGACAACAAGCTAAAATAAAATGGAATACATATTAAATGGAAAAATCACTCTAAAGTTTGCAGTGAGATTAACAGTCAAGAAAAAAAGAACCATGATAACCAAATAGTTCACTGAAACTTTGCTTTGGAAATTTAAAATATTTTCACTAATGCTGAATTTTGAAACAGTCGACATTAAAAGCCTGACCATTTAAACAGTTTAAAATATACAAGAGTCATTTGAACATAAGACTACCGTTCGTTGGTAAACAATACTCTAAAGAAAGAAAAGATCAGTGGGTCGCTAATGTAAAAGTAAACATGTTCTCAGAGTAACATCCAATACTGGCCGTTCTCGGAACAAAGTTTGCTGGTACTATGTAAATTTTCAAACTGATTCATCTCTTAGAGAGGGAGTGAGTCTGTGTGCCAAGGAAACACATGCCAGGTAAATTACAGAAGATAATTGAGCTCATTTTAAGAGTAAATGATAATACGATGAAAGTGGAATCCTAAAAGTGCTAATTATCTGTGGGCTAATTACAGACTGTTTCTCAATCTAGTTCTCGAAGACATCATGTTGTTATACGATACAATGGGAACTTCTTCAACAAACAACCTCTAAACAATAGGATGAAACACAAATGACACGACAAATTATTGGCTTAATCCAGATCACGGAGCCGAGGGCACCTGTTTGTCCAGGGGAGGTCCAGGTACTATTCCACTGCTCCTTTCAGCTGTGAGCCGGAACCAACAACGAAAGCAAGAAAATGAACTGTCTATACTTAGCCTTCCCGGCGTGCTTCAAATACAAGGTTTCCACAAGCCCCAGAAAACAAAACCTCCATTTTACTAAAAATGATACATACCACAAGCTTTCTCTTGCCCACCCTTTTAATCCTGAGCACAATTTTTAGTGATAGCGGGGGAGGGGGTGGAGAGGGAGGGAGGGAGAGAGGGAGAGAGAATAAAAAGAGAGAGAAAGAGAGAAAGAGAGAGAAAAAAGAAAAGACAGAGAAAGAAGAAAGAAAAAAAGAAAGAAAGAAGGAAAGAGAGAAAGAAAGAAAGAAAAAAGACAGAGAGAGATAAAGAGAGAGAAAACTCAAGTCAGAGAGATCACTGCTTGAGAATACGATGAAAGTGGAATCAGATATGACACATCTAATTTTTTTTTAGTCTATATTTAGTCTACATTTCCAAAAAATAAGACCCAGATCTAAAAACCAGGGAGACATTGTTCAGTCTTTTCAGGGGGCTCTCCCCATGCTCAGTAAACACCCGCACCCAGGGCGACCAGTCAGCACACTTTGCCTCCATCCTCCCGGGAAGCCCCAGGCGCTGAAGCAATCGCACCTCATCTCCCTCGTGCCCGACCCAAAGAGGCTGCCCGACTGCAGCCACTGGCAACAGCCTTAGGAAAGGGGCTCTACAGACTGTTTCGTGGATGGAACTTTGAAAAGTTTAAGCAGACTGTGATTAAGACAAGGGTTTAAAGGCGATGATTTTAGACTCCTGCAGAAGACAGTCACCAGAGACTCTCAGACATGGGGCAGAGCTGCTACTTGCTCTCCCTGTGCCCAGCCTCTCATGAGGCTCCCAGGAGGCATGGCGGGTTCTAGCCCTGGCCTGCCACCCCAGCAGAGCCTCACAACAAGCCAGACAACCCCCCTACACCATGGGGGCTGCCATTTTCCACGTCCGGACTTCCCTCTCGTCACAACTCCACCCAGCAGACCAGACTATCACAGCCCGGTCTCGTGTGGCCGCTAAGCGGCCACGCAATTTATTTGTAAATACTTTATTTAGAGATGACTACAAGAGTATGCCACCTGCACGGCAAGCCTGGCAAGCTGCTGTGACATATTTGATATGCCAAATACCAGTAACATTTATATTAGGTCATTCCCATGACCTAATATAATGGTTTGAGGCTCTTTATGTTCCTGGAGCAAGCGGATGCCTTTGGGTTCTCCTAGCATGAGACAGGACATATGGAGATATTACTGGGGCCCGCTCTAGCAAATAGATGATGAACGGGAAGATAGTGATAGTGATAGCAGAAGACGGTGCCCGATTCGCCTTGCCTGCGCATCCTAGCCCCTCTCAGGGATCACCGTGCCCACTTCCTTCTCTGCCCAGACAGTGATAAATGCCCAAGTGTCCACCAGCTGCCACTCAGGTCTGACTCCAAACCTGTCACGTATACTGCCACTCAGGGAAACCACCTTTGACTGCTTGTTGCTTCACGCGCAGAGAAAGCTGACCGTCCTGTCCAGGAGGGGGCATGTTCCGGTCCTTCCCAGCTCCGTGCTCGGAGTTCCCAGCCCACCTTTCCCCCCACACCGTCCTCACCAATCTCCTGCTTTTCCCTTCCCGGAAACTGCAGCTTCTCTCATTCACCATCAACCGGCAACCCACCATTTCCCTTCAACTCTTCTCTGCCTTTTACTAACATAACCAATCAGTGTGTTGATTTGGGGGGCAGGTAGGGCCACACCTGGCCGTGCTCAGGGGACCAGATGTGGTGGCAGGAGCCAGCAGCATGCAAGCCAAGTGCCTTCCCCACTGCACTCTCTCCTGCTCTAAAGGAACTGTTTCTAACATTTTAGAAAATATCCCAAAGCAAAGAGACAGTACAGAGTCCCTACTTATCCGTCACTCAGAATCAAACAATGACTCAATGCCTATTTGTTTCCTCTCCTCCCCTCCAACTCCCAATTTTAAGGAGACAACCCCCCCAATGTTTATATAATTTTATCCACATACTTCAACATGGGTTGCTAAAAGGTTAGGATTTTCATTTTGTTTTTGGTTTCTTCGGTCACACCAGGTAGTGCTCAAGGCTTACACATGGCGTGTGCTCAGGAATCACCGGGATGCGGCACCAGGAACTGCAGGTGGGGCCAGAGGTGCAGCAGGTTCAGCAGAACGCAAGGTAAGCACCTTAACCTCTCTCTCTCTCTCTCTCTCTCTCTCTCTCTCTCTCTCTCTCTCTCTCTCTCAATGAGGAGCCTTCTGAAGAACAAAATTACAACACCTTCATCACACTTTTAAAAAAATGAGCAGGTCGGAGCAATAGTACAGCAGTTAGGGCGTTTGCCTGACACCTGGCTGACCCGGATTGGATCCCCGCATCCCATATGGCTCCCCAAGCATTGCCAGGAGTAATTCTGAGTGCAGACCCAGGAGTAAGCCCTTAGCATTGCTAAGTTTGACGAAAAAAAAAATAGTAATGCTTAATACTATTCTGTTGATGCTCAAATTTTTATGAATTCTTTTAAGAATGGTTCTCCATCCTCCTTTAAAAATGTCTGCACACACGGGTCATGCCTGGCGTGCTGGGGTCAACCCTGGGTTCCATGTGAGCCTCACACCTGAGTCCAGTCCTTGCCACCCCACCCCTATCATTTCCTCCCATTTTTCTGTCCCCCCGCCGTGTTTTCTGACAAGTTCTTCCTTCTTGTTGTCATATAACCTGACTGACCCTTTTCTCACGATACAACAAAGGTAGGTGAACTATGGCCCACACTGACCACTTGTTTCTTAACTTATCGCCTAGGGCTGCTTCTGAGCTTTAACAGTGGAGCTTCGTTGCAACAGAGACCATAAAGCTCAATCCCTTATCTCCATTATCTGGTCCTTTGAGGAAAGGCTGCAGACCTCAGCAGCTCTCATGAAAAAACTGATGTTCCCTCAACCTCGCCTGTCAGGCAAGAACTCCAGGACCCCATTCTGTGGTTGTATCAACCACACCCAGCCAGAGGCAACCCAGCCCTTTGCTTGAGTTGCAGAACAGAACTTGAGCATGGTCTGTTGAAGTTATTTTCCACAGGGTAACTAGAGTAAAATTCCCAAGATGATAATCTTATCACACAAGCATCCCCTGCTTTTTTTTTTTTAAGAGCAAAATAACAACTTTAAAAAGCCAACTAAATGAAACACAGCCTTAAGTGGCCCCTGGCACCCTTTGTAGCTTTAGAAATATTATTAGGCCTATATAACTGGGCCTGGCCAATCTTTCCAGCACAGCCCGTCAAATCCTGGTGAGATCAGTTTTTACCCGTGAATCCCTTTGTATGTGCTATTCTTTTTGGCCTTCACTCACTCTGTTCCCTCTATCTCCAACAGCCCGACCACCGCACTAGCATCTGCTATTGCCAACAAGAGCAAAACATTTGCCATCAAGTGTTGCACCAGTGGCAAAGTACTTTATTTAAAAAACATCAAAATCCGTATTGCATGTTGTTTTCTAAATCAGAACCATTTCTAAATTAAGCTTTAATTTTTTGCCTCTTCAGCTGATTTATGCTGCTGAAAGTTCAAGTGACTTGTACATAACCTCTCAAAAAGCAGACTTCAGTACTAAGTGGAACAGAGGACTCTTGACTGCTCTAAGGATGCCCAAGGTCAGATTAGAATTTCTTTTTTTTACTTTTGGTTCTGGGTCTCCCATGTGGAAGCAACCCATGGAGCTGACCTCCCGGTAAGGGGCTCGGCCATCCCCTGGCCGAGTCCAACATTGTTCCAAGGGTTTGCTCTCGTAAGCGGGGGAGAGACCATGCTGGCCAGACTCAGAGTGGTGTTTTGGGCCCTGCCCTTTCCTCCGCCTCCATGCCAGTTGCCCCGGAAGAGAGAGACCCACCCACGCCAGACCCATAGGTTCCTTGGTGCGCGCCACAAAGCAGTCACGCAATATTTTTATAGGATACTATATTTAGCATAAGGGTCTTCCCAAGTTCTTTCACATTTATACATAGTAAACAGTTTTAGACATGTTTTGACTGATACCAGTAAGCCTGGAAGAAGCCAGAGCAAACCACACATCTTGCAGTTAGTCATTCTCAACATCCAGACTCCATAGTTCCTCAGAGCTCCATCCAAGAGAAAACCTGATCTTCCCCCTTTAAGTTTCATCAGTAAATGCTCAGATTGAGAGCCTTCTACTGAGACTATACCACCCACCTACATGGTAAGCCTGGCAAGCTACCCGTGTTTTATTTACTCTTTATGCTAAAGACTAGTAATTATTATGGACCTCAGTTCCATAACCTGAAGAATGTTTTGGGCTCTTCCTGTCCCTGGAGCAAGTAGATGCCCTTGGGTTGCACTTGATTGTGACAGGACTAATGGAGATGTTACTAGGGCCCACTCGAGCAAATCAATGAACAATGGGAAGACAGTGATACAGTGATACAGTGGTTCTGGGTCACACGCAGTGGTACTCGTGGCTCTGTGCTCAGGGGGTCACTCCTGGCAGTACTGGGGGGACCGACCGTGTGATGCTGGGGATCAAATCTGAGTTACTGCATACAACAAAAGCATTTTACCTGCGGTGCCATCTCTTACAACTCAAGCTACATTAATTTAATAAATAGCAGAGGTGGTAGAAAGTGTAGGAATTAGTAGTATAAAACCAGTTCCTCTATGGTTGGATGTAATACCTGAAATATAGGGAAATGGAGATCCTTATTTGTTCCTAGTCTAAATCAAGATTAAGTACCTAGAAAACTGATTCATCACGAAAAAGTTTAGAGTTAGATAAAAAATTTATGGTAGAAAATGACCTCTGGTTATCAAAACCAGCAGTGATCAATGTAATGTTCAAATTAGCAATAAGAATAATTTCTTGGTTGGAGAAATAGTACCGGGTTAAGGAACTTGCAGTGATCAAACACAGGTCCCCAAGCACTGCTAGGAGGTGGCCGTAAACAAGCTTCTGGTAGGATTTACCTTAACATCACTCTACTATGTTTTAGAGTCCAGTGGTCCAATTTCTCAGGGCTTACTCCTGGCTCTGTGCTCAAGGATCACTTCTGGCAGCCCTTGGGGAACAGATGGGATACTGGAGAGCGAGCCCAGGCCAGCCAGGCGCAAGGCCCATGCTCTGTGCTGTGCTGACACTCCGGCCCCTCCTCCAATGCTTTCCTTACGGACACACAGCTCCGAGGTACGCCAGGTACTGAACTCAGTTCGGCAGAGCAAGGCCATGTGCCAGTGCCTTACCTGCCCTACTACCTCTCTGAAAATGCTTTTTTGACTTTAATTTGTTTTAATTAAAATACTTTTTTAAAAACAAAATCTGTAAGTACAAATGGAAAAATTTTTACAAAACTACAGATATGAAAGGCCTTATTAGATATAATTCAACGTGCCCATCATGGTTAGTTTTTAATTCACAATAAACTGGCAAAGTCCATTTTCAATCTTTTAATGAGAGACTCCCCTGGTCTCCACGGCTGTATCCAGACGTTCTCGCCACACGCTCGTGCCTACACATTTCCTAGCGTGCGGCACCCCGATGGCAGACAGGAGCGCAGAGTGAATTCTTACACGACTCCCTACTTACTGCTGTCTACATGCTCACGGGGGTCGCCGAGCTCCTGCGCCCACGAGTCCCTCATGGTGGAACTTTCTAGTTGCTTTGTGCTGTCATGGACAGTTAAATGCTGGCATGGAATAACCGAGTAGCTCTAACTTTGTAGGATGAGTGTGTACCTGAAATGAAGAAATTCTGTTTTTGCCTAAAACAGAAAAAACATACACCTGCCATCGAGAGCTGGGACCATCTTTGCCAACACGCAGCCGCTCAGAGTGCACGCTTCGCCTCCGATGTCACCAGAGCTCTCTCAACAGCATCGGCGCCGAATGCGCCTTCAAACCTTCCGTGAATAAGGACTATTTCCTGGCTATCTTAAATAAAACCAGAAGGTCAAATTTTGCTGTCTTGAGTTCAATTTGCTTCTCTCAAAAAAAAAAAAAAAAAGGAAAGAAAGAAAAAAACCTCAAAATAACCAATGCTGCAATGCCATGAACGAAAAGCTCTAACAGTTTCCTGAAGGCCTTTGGACCTTGGGGCTTTCTCCGAGGGTTCAGGAAGTGACAGGACCGTGGGCTGTGGATCCCTGGCCACGTTTCTTTCATAATTAATATAGATAAGAATGAAGTATGTCCCTTGGAAAACTCAGAATTTTTTTAAACAATTTTAGAATTAAAAAAAGATCCTTGGAAACCATTCTGTTCCCTGCCCTTGTGTTCAAGAAATCTACATCTGCGGGAGTTAAGCCACTTGGCCCAGGTTAAATCCCTGGTCAGCAGAAGCATCTGGCCACACTTCCCACACAGGTCACACCGCCTCTCAGAAGCAGAGTAGCACAAAAAATACAAAAATATGCAGCAAATTAGAGAGGCATGAAGCGAGTTCAAGGACACCTTCATCACTCTGTACGTTCTGATGTGGAAGGTAGTCTGTCATCTTAACATTACCGGAAATGCTACAGAAAGTTATTTTCTTTGCTGTAAAAAAAGACAGTAGAAAGCAGCCATTTCCGAAGCTGGGCCAGCGGCCCAAACACCACCGGTCCGCAGGAAGACAGAGATGACCGGATGTGCTGGGAAATATCTCGACTGAATTCCTTTTCTTTGGGTTTGTATTTTGGGCCACACCCAATGGGGCTTGAGGGACCATACGGGATGCCAGGGATCGAACCTGGGTTGTCATGTGCAAGGCAACTCTACAACCACTGTACTATGGCTCCGGCCCCTCAACTGAATTCTTACTGAAGTTAGACTCATTTTCATTTACTAAATGAAATTTCATCTTCATTTGTTCCATTTCATTTACAAATTCTTACTCATTTTCAAAGGTATCTCCTTCCTGAAGTTGAACATGAAAGACGTGGAATAAAGAAACATCCACTTTTACTGGCAACTGACTGAAACGGACAAGGCATGTGTGGACTGGAGTGAGCTGGAGAGGCCAGGAGAGAATCCTGCAGGGAGTAAAGGCAGGACACGCTCGCCAGGGAGCTCCCCACCCGTCCTCAAGGCTGGATCGCAGGTCGCTCCTGGCTGGATCAGTGCTGACCCCAGGCCAGTGTCGACCCTTTTTTGCCCTCTGCTTCGCAAGTCTCAGAGGTTCCAAAGCCAGGGCAGTGTCAGAGCCCAGCCAACCCCCCGCACCCTGGAACCGTCCCTTCATCACCTGACCTAGCCACAGCACATCTTTCATCTTCCCCCTCTGCTGTCCGCACTGGTCTACAGGATGGACAATCCGAAGAAAGGAACCCCAGACCACTCAAAACTTTATAACAGGTACCGGATGTAGAGGACAAAGCCACGAGAAGCACAGGAACACACCTCGGGGACTCAGGCTGCTCACAGGAGGCAGCTCCCCTAAGGCGCTGCGGGACTCAGGCTGCTCACAGGAGGCAGCTCCCCAAGGGACTGTGGGGACTCAGGCTGCTCACAGGAGCAGCTCCCCTAGGGACAGGTGGACCACCTGGGGACTCAGGCTGCTCACAGGAGGCAGCTCCAGCGGGACTCAGCCCTCAGGCAGCCCCCTAAGGGACCACGGGGACTCAGGCTGCTCACAGGGAGGCAGTTGCCCTAAGGCGCTGCAGGGGGACTCAGCCCTACAGCACTCCCACAAGGCAGCTCCCCGAAGGGACTGTGGGGACTCAGGCTGCTCACGGAAGGCTCCACTTACCACCTGTAAGGAAAAGAACATTCTCACGGGCTATGAAGGGCCTAAGGGTCAAGCAGGAAGCCACGCAAAAGGAAAGAGAAGTACTAGAGAAAGGACATAAAAATCTGACAACCTTTTTTGGGGGCTGTGGGTGGGGCAGTCTGCGGACACTTAGCCAGCTCACCCTTGGCAACCGGGCCAGCAGTCCAGTACTAGGAGCTGAGGATGTGGTGTGCTCAGGCCCTTTCTTGGTGCTTGGGATCCCTGGGGCCATTCCGGCAGTGCCTGAGAGCGCTTCCCTGTGATGCCAGGAATCAAATCCAGTAGGGTGATGCCACACATATGCCCTAACTGCCGCGCTGTCTCCCAGGTCTAGGGAAAAGAACTGTAAAGGAGAAAAAAATAGACCCCAACCTCGCAAGGGATGCTGGCGGCATCCAGGATTGGGTGTCTGCAAAGGAGAGAAAACAGACCCCGACGTCCAGGGACATCAGCGGCAGGAGGAGTGATGGACCGGCATCCAGGACTGGGTGCCCCCGGCTCCGCTGCTGCTCGGGAAGGAATTCAAACAAGGGAGTCTGACATATGTACCAGCACTTACAAGCGTGCTGAGGACACAATGACAAGCCAGCTACAAGAGCAACGCCATTAGAAGCACTTAGCAAAAGGTCAGATAACACTCAAAGCCGAGCTCGCCAGAGGACAGAACACCCCGTGTGGTCCCTACACTGCCTGGCTCTCCGCAAAAGCAGCTCCTCTCCGGGGCTGACCGCGGCCCCTAAACCACCGGGCGCCCCGCCGCAGCGCCCCCCGGGCCGGCTGCATCGTTTCCCAGCTCTGTCGCTGCAGTTTTTTTCTTTCTTTTTTGTCTTCTTGGGTCACACCAAGCAATGCTCAGGGTCTACTGCCAGCTCTGTGTTTCACTTCTGGTGGGCTCAGGGAACCATAAGGTGCCGGGAACTTAACGCAGTTCGGCCACATGCAAGGCCAATGCCCTCCCTGCTGTGCTATCGATAGTTCCGGCCCCTGATGCCGCAGTTCTCACCGGCTCTGTTGTCAGAGGCTGAAATGTGGCTTTACACAACCTTGTTTTCTAGCTACAAAATGCAGAAAAAAAAAAACAAAAACACTGGCGCATTCACTTTACACCCAGATGACCCAGGTTTGTCGGTTTCGTTCTTGGGTCTTTACCCCATGGTAAAGTGCTCAGGGATGCCGGTGGAGCTGAGAGACCTCTATGCAGTGCTGGGAACGGAGTCAGGGATGGACGTCCGAAAGGCAAGGCCCTCCCCCAAAATGACTCAAGTTTTAAAAGTAACTATTTTTTTTTTTTCTTTTTTGTGGGTCACATGCACAATAGCTGTTTTGTGGGTTACGACTGGCTCTGCTCTCAGGACTTACTCCTGGAGGTGCTCAGGGGACCACAATGGGATGCTAGGCCCTTGACCCAGGTTAGCCGCATGTAAAGGTAACGCCCTACCCACTGTGCTATTGCTTCAGCCCCTAAAAATAACTTCTAAGAAGAAACTGAGGAAATCCGACACAGCATCTCTGTACAGGCTTCAGCAAAGCAAGGGGCTTATCCAGGCTAGAATAGGTCTAAGTACAAAGATCTGCTAACGCGGCCTCCACTTTGCCTTGCAGAGCTTCTAGTCATGGGCTCCACAGACTATTAACTGTATGTAAATCAACAGAATCACTGTGAGGCATCTCTGATTAAATGTAAGCATTAAATCAGAAACTCAAACACTAAAATCTTCTCACTCACGACACACGCACACAACTCTCCTCAAATAAGCAAATCCAAGCTGCACAGTGCCACTGTCCAGGGTTCTAGATGGGGAGACAGAGCCTGGCACTCGCCCCGCATGGCTAGCAGTGGCCCCACACCTGGAGACCCAGGTGTCCAGCTCACTGAAACAGCGACTATCGTTTCTCTATTTTTTCTTTCTTCTTTGGGCATGTGGAGGGGGTCACGGCGACAGAGCATCAGCGCGTTTAGAGCCCTGTAACTAGACAGGAGCCTGGGCTGGGAGGGGGTGGAAAGGGGCAGCTAATCTCTTAAGGACGGACCCTCTTACTGCCAGTCACTGTCCCCCACTTCTTAATAGCTCTACAGAGAGAAAGGCACCCAGCAGTCTTGCAACGGTAGCAAAGTGGTGTAGATTCTGACTGTGTTAGGGAAACTGAGGCTGCCTCGTAACTGGCTTTTTTGGGTCAAAGCTGCTTTGGGTTGTGACACGTCGTAAGACTATACCAGCGCACTGTGGAATACAGCTCATTTTCACAGGGTTCCTAGTCAGAATATTACTGGAACACAGGCTACAGCACCGCCAAGAGAGAGAAAGGGGGAAACGGAGGCACCTGACGAAATGACATGATCATCTACAGTGACAGAACAAGATTCGGGAATGGATAAGAGTTGCTATTTAAAACAAACAAAAAAGGGTTGTTTTAGCAGTGAGCCTCGGTCATATGGATAGTAATAACCTATACAACACAATTTCTACAGAAAGCAGACATAAACACTTAGCTACTTCATTCCAGAGCAAGGTCTCACTAATTTCAGAAAACTACTCTGAGGTCAGACATGTTCCCTGGCCAGGGGACCAGCTCAACAGGCTGGAGCTCGGCGCAGCGGAGCCCTGAGCTGAAACCCCACACTGCAAGGCCCCCGTGCACTGCCAGGAGCAGCCCCCAAATAAAACCAAACGAAGAACAAACCCAGTTTCCTGGAGACTCTCTAGACGGAACTGAATTTATCTATTATGTGACAGGTGGTAAGACTCAGTACCGAAACATCAATATCAAAAACGACCGAACCCAAAATCCCACGGCCCAGTCTAAATGTGGCTCCAACGCAGCTCATCATCAGAACAACCGTGAAGTACTGACTTCCACCCAGCCAGTCCCTGCGTGCTAAGGATTAAGAGAATACTCTGGATTCAAGGAAGAAGCCTCCCGTAGCACTGTCACGTTATTGAAGAGGCCTAAGGAACAGGCTTTCACCGTGTATGTGGGGGTGGGAGGAGGCGGGCCGAGCTACATGTGAGAGTACTCGGGGCTACTCAGGGGCTGGAACTCAAGGCTCCCAACTTGTAAAGTCCACGCTCCAGCCACACTCTCTCTCCAACCTCCCGAGCAGGCTTATATGAGACACAAAAATATTTTATGATTATCCAAGGGGAACTTTGAGCACCGTGACCGCTAACACAAATAGCAAAGCTTTTCTAATTGAACTGCATCCTAGATTTGGACACAACAGCCCATCTTTCGATTAAACAATAACATCAAAAGGCTCCTACCTGCACTTACGATTGCCATTTCTTATTCACAGCTCATCACCTTGGATGAAGCCTTAATTCTCCAAACAGAAGTGGGCGCAGTCCAACAGAACCTGAGTCATGTAACTTTCCCGTTAGCCCCATTTCCTGTCTCAGTTTAAAGCTGTGTCCTGTTGTGGACTATAACATCACTTGTATCACTTGTCTTGTCTTCCAATTGTTCATCGATTTGCTCGAACGGGCACCAGTAAATAACTTCTCCATTCGTTGGAAATGAGATCAACTATTGTTACTGTTTTTGGAGTACCGAATATACCAAGGGCAGCTTGCCAAGCTCTGCCGTGGCTCTGGGTTCATCCCAGGAGGCCCAGACTTTTTCTATGTTAGACCATCAACCAACCAGGGCACACAGGGCAGAGCCCTGAGTGTAGACAAGCCTATCTCCTGTCTGCCACCTGCCAATGTAGCCGGGCACCACAGCCACTATAGTTATAGTTGTATAGTTAAAGTTGTATGTTATAGTTATGTGGACTATAACATACAACTACTAATTTCGTACAGTTTTGTTTTTTGTCTTGGGGCCACAGCCAGCGATGCTCAGGAGTTACACTGGCTCTGCACACAGGGATCACTCCCAGCAGTGTTCCAGGGACCATGCCCATATCAAGCCTAGGTGGGCCACATGCAAGGCAAGCTCCTTACCCGCTGTACTATCTCTCTGGTCCTAAATTCAGCACAATCTTAAGACTGCCTTATATTCAGTGACATTACAATATTAGCATAACGATTAAATAAACTTTTATTTACTGGCCTGAAAAAGACTATTTTCTTACTCTCTTCTCACTCCCCCTCCCCTTTAATATATGATAAAAACAACAGGAAAAGAATCTGTTTTGTGACCTACGTTTTGGCCGTGACGTCCGCGTACTGTCCTGGGCGGAAGTGAGCCGCGTAAAGAGGAGTACCTATAGGAAAAGATAAAAAAGCCATTTCGGAATTAGCCCAGAAATGGCATCCTCAACATAGACGACATCCAGGAGGCCCTGGAAGCTATCACGCTTCAAAAGCAGTAGGAAATTCTCTCAAGCAATTACAATGATCAGAAACATAGACAATAAAACTGTTCAACAAACACACTTAACTGACTGCACACAGGCTGGAGAACTGTGTGTGCCCCAGAACAGGTGCGGGGCTGGAGGGAGGCTGGCCCAAGCTGGCTGATGAGCTGGTGCCTTCAAGACGCCTCAGTGGTGCTGGTTACACTGAACTCTCACAGTGGCACAGCGCCCTGACTACGCCATACGAGGGTTTGAGAATTCTTAGTGATTTTGACAAGAACAGAATACTGAATTAGGGTAACTTTCCTATGTTTTATAAATAAACAAAAACCAAAATGATTAAAAATACTGGCACTGGAATCAAATCATCAAATCTCTGTATGCTTTACTGAAGACAGTTACCCAAATGCAGACAGTTCGCTTACGGAACACACACGTTCACCCACGTCAGCTAGGGACTAGGGGGCATCTGACGCCCATATGAAGTCAAACAAATTTCTGGTGTTTAATAGTAAATAATATAGTTATTGTGGCATATGCCCAGAAATCTGAACACTGAAAAAGCTGACTATAGGTACCCCTAATTTTATAGACTAGTATTTCCAAAACTAGATGCAGAGAAGTAAAAATCTCACATTAACTGTACTTGGGGAACATGATATTTTAAGGAATTAAATAAATCAAACTCCTTACAGGAACTATTTAATTTGGCAACCAATCTCTATATTGTAGGTACTTATATGTACTTCTATGTATTGAAGAAATACAGAGATGTAAGACAAGGTCCCTAAACGCAATTCATTATCTAGGTGAAAAACCAACACCACCAAATAGTAAATTTTGGGATTCTTTTTGTTTGTTTGCTTATTGGTTTTGGGCCAAACCCAGCTAGATTCAGAGCTTATTCTTGTCTCTGCACAATCATGGTGGGCTTGGAGGACCATATGTGGTGCCAGGGAATGAACTTAGAAATGACTCTTTCACACGCAAGGAAAGAGCCTTATACACTGCCTCTCTCCCTGGACCCTGAAATTTGGGAAAAAAAAAAAAAAGCCAGAATTGGGACTAGAGAGAAGGGAGACAGGTTAAGGCACTTGCCTTGCATCCCACTGACAGTGGTTTGAATCCCCAATTCCACATACGGTCCCCTGAGCAGAGAGCCAGGAGTAGCCCAGGAGTACCGCCAGGAGTAGCCCCCAAACAAAATGCACAGCCACACACACAAAGCATAAAAAACAGAACTAATATGGTAAGAAAACACAACTGAAGGTCTTTTTCATTTGTTTTAAATAGCAGTAAAAGTGTTATGATTTTAAAGGGATGTATCTTTTTCTTTTCTTTCTTATTTTTTTTTTTGCTTTTTGGGTCACACCCGAATGCCGGGTTCTCCCTGGCTCGCACCAGGATTACCCTTGGGCCGGCGCAACGCCACCCGCTGAACTCGCCCGGCCCCTAAAGGGATTATTTTGATAGACTGCTTTTTTTTTTTTGGGTCACACCCGGCAATGCTCAGGGGCTTCTTCTGGCTCTGCACTCAGAAATTACTCCTGGCGGTGCTCAGGGGGACCATATGGGATGCCAGGGATTGAACCCAGGCCGGCCCAGGCCGTCCGTAAGGCAAACGCCCTACCCGCTGGCTATCACTCTGGCCCCTGACCTGATTTTATAGAGGGAAATAACCCTGAATTAAAGAACAAATTAGGGAAGGTCAGAAGTGACTACATGTCTGAGGGTGAATGAGCCACTGATATCTGAACATTTTCATCCACAGAAAAAGCAATGTCGGTTCTGAACTACAGCAAAAATGATGTGGATGGAATTTCTGTAATTATTAGTTTAATTACACTTACTTTACCTTATATTACAAAGCTTGTATTTCATACATTTTCCCAGTCATTCTCAAGGCTGATCACTGTCAGCCCAGTTAGTAAGGCCTATTGCAATTTTATTTTACTTCAAGAATTCAACTCACATGTTTAAATACCAAAGTCTGAGCGACACCACTTGAGAACGGAAGCGCAAAGAGCAGGAAGCCTTCTGAACATCAGAGACATCAAGACACTATTAACTATTTGCATCAGTGTCATTTTTGGGTTTATATGCTAGATTTCATTCTGACATTCTATGGATTAGGTAAACTATTTTGAATCTTTTTTTTTTTTTTTTTTTGGGGTCACACCCGGCAATGCTCAGGGGTTACTCCTGGCTCTGCACTCAGGAACCACTCCTGGCGGTGCTCGGGGGACCATATGGGATGCCGGGGATCGAACCCAGGCTGGCAATGGCTGGCCGCGTGCAAAGGCAAACGCTCTACCCGCTGGGCTATCGCCTCCGGCCCCTTTGAATCTTTTGAAGAAGGAATCCACCCAGTGGTGCTCAGGCCTTAGTCCTGGCTCTGTGCTCAGGGACCACACCTGGCGGGTCAGGAGGCCACACTGGGTGCTGGGGATGGAATCCGCCAGGCCACCTGCATGCCACTGGACTACCGCCTCACGCCCCACCTTTTGAAATTTGTAAGTTAGAATCTTCACGCTGAAGTGCTATTGAGGTCACTCTTCCATTTCAGGTTATATTGTCTCAACGTTTTCTCACTGAGAAATCTAGCTATGCCTCACTTCAGCAGACTCCAAGCCTCCCATGAACTTCGGATCTTCAAAGTCGGCGTATTTATCTAGATGTGAAACTCGTTCCACGTTAGAACAAAAGTGTTCCTCCCTCTCTTATTGGAAACAGAGAGTTCTCTACAGTTTTGCTCTTACGAAGAAAAGGGCTTGTTTGTCCCTAGTGATTAAATCAGACATGGTTTTATATTTAAAAATAAATGTTTGGGACTTTGTATTTCGGATCCCGCTTTATCAGAAGGGCTGGCATTAAGCAAATCACACATTTGGGTATTTTTACCTCCCTCCCCTCCCGACCTCAGATTACCTGGCTTAATTACAGCATTATCTGTTACACGAAAACTTTTCACTTTCTGCTTTGGTGGCAATCCAAGTTCTTGGTAAAATTCCAATATAGTTGGAGATTTCTAGAGCAAGAAGAGCACATATAAATGACATATTAAATAAATACCAAAGGTGGAGTCCAGTGCAGAGAGATCGGAAAACAAAGCCCGCCCTGCTGCCCCTCCAAAGAGCACCCTGACTCCCTCTTGTAAGTGATCCACTGCACATAGGACCCGAGTATCTATGGGTAGTATTGTATATAACTAGGAAGAGATTTCTGATTTGTAGCACAGAGTACGAGCCGCACTCATTTAAATTCCCTCAATCCAGGGAAACACTCACTTTCACGCGGCACAAAGAAAACACAGGAAGTGATGTTAAATACGTGACGAAAACTTCAAATCGTGCCCTCGTGTGTTGGGCCAGCCTGCACGCTCTGGGTCACAGCCTCACCCTCTCCGGGGGCAACTACGTCACATCCCTCGCGTGACACGGCCAGCACTGCTCCCTCCTGCTCCCCACTCTGCCCGTTTCACCATGACTCACAAGGAAACACCTCTGGCAGGGCAGCCCCTCCACAGGCTGGAGCACACGCTTGTTTGCGGGAGCCCCTGCCTCGCTCCCGGCACTGCATGGTCCCTCAGCAGAGCTAGAACCACCTCACACACATAAGGTATGGACCAAATAAAAATAAAATGAAATCGCTTTTAAAAAAGAGGACTTCCCTCATGCCCCTATCGCCAAATCGAGCGAACTGCCTGCACCGGCCCTGAGATGCTGTCCGCCCGGGCTGCGGAGATGCACATGGCAGCTTTAGAAAATGGCAGCGTTGGGGCCAGAGCGACTAGCACAGCAGGTCGGGTATTTGCCTTGCACGCGCCAACCCAGGTTCGATCCGGCATCCCAGTGTGGGAGGTGGTGTAGTAACTCTGCAAGCATCTAGCAGTGGCTTTAATACTGTTATAATCTGACACTGCAATAAAAAACACAATGTACAAAAATTAAAAAATAAGCCTACTAGCTACTGAGTCCCCGCTTCAGTGCAGTGGCAAATACAGCTACTTCATCTGAGATAGCATTAGCCAATGACAAAGATAATGATACTCCGTCAGCGCTGGAACTTAAGGGCTCCATTATTGTCACATTCCTTGGCATTAAATATCTTACGTTACAGTTCAATATATGAGGAATTTTATAAACAACCTTATCACAATAAATCTAGAACTTATCTAAACAACAAAGTAACTTGACCCGAGTAGCTACAGACTAATAACCACTAAGACAAAAGAACCCATACCTGTTCCAGTTGCACTAACACCGAAGACTTAACTGTTTTCTTTCTCAAACAGAAACAGTCCCCAGCACTGCCTGGCATCGCCTTGGAGGCTCCTGGTCCCTGGCTCTAAAGGGTCCCAAGGCTCCACATCCTCAAACCCTAGCACTGAGCCGCCTACCCTGGGGGGCTCGCACTGCATGCCCTGGGTCCCCTGAACACTGTTTAGGAGAACCCCACCCCACGCTGTTAAATGAACAGCTAGTATAGAACTAATTACATGTCACAGATGCTCAGTGAAGAAGGGATACAAAGGAAGTTGGCATGGAGACGAAACACTTAAGAATTCTGAAACCTCATTTTCACGGCTCAGTCTGACCAGGGCAGCGAGACAGAGGCCGCCTTTCAACTTGCCTATGATTCTAAAAAGGCAATTTAAAAGATTGACAGCAAGGTCACACCTGGTGATACCATCCAGGAGGTCGCGATTCCCGACTGCCCCCTCACCTGTGGTCTGCAATTATCCTTTCCACAGTGAAAATGCGTCTCTGCTCCTATGATGAACTGATTGAATCAACTTTTCAGGCCACTTGGCTTCCCTAGTCAAAGCCATTATGTACTACACTCAGTGTGTATTTGGAATAAAGTACAAGAATAGCAACTGCCAAGTGGTTTAATTTCTTGGAGACATAAATTCTTTCCAAATTAAAGGAAAAAACAATCTAGCCCCATCATGAACACTGTTGATTCAATCCGTTTATTTTAGAAACCTTAATTTGATATTACAGTCACAGGTTTTAGCTTTTTTGGTCTTTAAAACCCTGCATAATCAACGACTTGCAGTTTTCCCAAGGGCCACAATATGTGAAAGAAGTTCACATAGAGACAAAATACTTTAAGAATTCAAAACCTTCATTTTTCAAAGCCCATTCTGAACAAAAGTCAAAGGAAAAGCCTTTTCTTATTATTATAATAACTATCTCTTGGACTTAGGACATTTATATCTGGAGGAATAAAGAGATCTTGATAAAGCCTAGTATACGAGAAAGGCGACACATTTTTATCAAAGAATTGTTTGTTTGCTTGTTCTGGGCCACAGCGGAGGTGCCAGGGCTTTCTCCAGGCTTCAGCACTCAGGGATGACTTCCGGTGGGGGTGGGGAGCCACGTGGCACTGGGGGTCAAACCGGGTCAGCCACAGGCAGGGCAAGCACCTTAACCACTGTATTCTCTCCAGCCCCCCAGAAGATTCTGTTTTTTTTTGAAAAGCGAACAGTTTTAAAAGTGTTGGTAAAAACCTACCACAACATAGAACACATCACCCAAATCACCATGTTTGTTATGTACTTACTAAAGGGGTAAATATAGGCGCATACAGGCTTAAGAATGGACTACACTGTAAATAATACTGTAACTCGAAGACGTTGCCACCACTAAGCCAACCAAAATAAACTGAAGGGTTAAGCACATTTTGGAACCCAAGAACCGGAACATGTTGGTGCTGGCGCTGCAAACTGGGTGAATTAAACCACGCTCAGGGGTCATCACAGGTGGCACGTGTGGGCTATCAAGCTTCCTGGGCAAGAAAAATTTCAAGAGTTGGTGTGAAGCGAGCTAAGGGCAAAGAGCCAGGGCTAGAACTCAGCCCTTCTGGCCCACGTTTACTTGCTTTTTTAAGCAGAGCTGGAGGAAGCAAGAGTCACATTCTGCAGGGGCAGAATAGATTATTCCACGCTGCTGCTTGGTTTTCAAAATATCAAGGCGATAAAAATCATGAATTTACAATATTGGTAATGAAAAATCAAGATAATGGTGCTAATCACAACAAAAACACAGACACACAATTAATTAGAAAACAGCGGGGCCTGTCAAATCAAAGAATCACTCACACGGCGTCTGGCACATATCTACATATTTAAAAAATTCATGCATTTCACATTTTAAAAATGATCCCATAAATGTTTCATTGTGCTTTTAATTACTGTGAAATTACCTGAATTCTGAATTTATTAGTCAATAAACCGTCAATTATTAACGACAGGATAGATATTACTAGACTCAATATAAAGAGGCAGTATCCCTTACTCATCACTACCTACCCCAATACTACCTATAACGCTACCCCCAAACTACGATAAGCTATACGTATTGTATTATTACAATACAGTAACTACCCTAATAACTCCCCCAATACTACCTGTAACGCTAGTTATTACAATACAGTAACTACCTAATAACTCCCAATACTACCTGTAGTGCTAGTTATTACAACATTATAGTAACTACCCTAGTAACTCCAATACTACTGGTAACGCTAGTTATTACAACAATACAGTAACTACCCTAATACTACCTGTAGTGCTAGTTATTACAATATAGTAACTACCCTAATAACTCGTCCATATTACCGGTAACACTAGTTATTACAACAATACAGTAACTACACTAATGCTTATCAGTGAGGCTCTGCAGAGGTTTTTCTATTCAATTATAATTCTCTTGATTTACCACTGGCAAGTCACATGTCCCATAGTTACAGGTCAATTCTACCTGCATTTCTGTGAACGCTGCATCTATATCTTCCCTCCAAAACTCTCTTTGTCCCCATCGGGCTACAACCTGTGAAGGAGTCGACAGCCCATGTTCAGGTCCTCCCACACACTGACACCCTCCCCAAGTGCTACAAATGTGCAACTGCCCTAGTGCAAAGGGATTTGTTTTAAAAGCAACACTTCCCAGGGCTGGAGCGATCGCACAGCGGGTAAGGCATTTGCCTTGCAAGCAGCAGACCAGGGTTCGATTCCCGGCATCCCATATGGTCCCCGAGCGCCGCGAAGTAAATCATGAGTGTAGAGCCAGGAGTAACCCCTGAGCATTGCTAGATGTGACCCAAAAAGCAAATATAAAATAAAATAAAATAAAATAAAATAAATTAAAATAAAATAAAATCAATTCTTCCCTAGTGTTTAAGGAACCTATAGGTTCACTCTACATCCAAATAGTTCTCAGCAGGCTACAATTAAACCAGATAAACTCAACCACCTTACTCCCATTTGAAGACTCAGAAAGCTCCTGAAAGCCTACAGGACGAGTCTAAATGCCTTGATTATTGCACACTCTACCTCTTTACCACCAGCCCCTGGCTCCATCCCTGCACACAAAAAAGCAGGTTTCCCCCATGCCCACGCCCTTCCTCCGCCCACACTCCATCAGGTCTCCCCATGCCCACGCCCTTCCTCGCCCACACTCCATCAGGTTTCCCCCATGCCCACGCCCCTTCCTCGCCCACACTCCATCAGGTCTCCCCATGCCCACGCCCTTCCTCGCCCACACTCCATCAGGTCTCCCCATGCCCACGCCCTTCCTCGTACACAGTCTCCCCATGCCCACGCCCTTCCTCGCACACGGTCTCCCCATGCCCACGCCCTTCCTCGTCATACCCCATCCACTGTTTTCCGCTTTTACGGAGACCACTCCCTTGCACACGTCTCCAACATCCATCCCCTTTCCTGACCTTCCTGAGGACGCCCAGGATTCCGTGCCCCCTCTCTGCTTAGGGCAGCTCTGGCTCTGCTGTGGGATGGCGGCTTTTCTCTCCACTTCCCCCTTAGGAGAGGGTGGGTATCAAGGGACAGAAACAGAATGCTCTGAAGACCCACAGTCCAGCTGCCCCTTAGGCTGTGCCTCTCAAGCGCTGGGCAGAAAGGTCTTGAGCAGGTCACTTCACCTCCTTCATCCCAGAGCTGAAATGTCCGCCAGGTGCCCGTGAAAGGCCTAATACTGCTGGCGTGTGGCAAGTCCTTTTAAAAGTAATGGCAAGCATAGAGGCAGATGGTAACACTTGCTAACTTTCACAGTTGCCGCCAACGAGTTACAGCCTAACAACTTATAGGTGGAAACAGTGTTTATCTTTTTATTTCCTAAGTGAAGCAAGTTAGTTTTTTTTTTGAGATTTTCAAATATTTGATATTCATTAATTTTACAAGATTACACCAGAATTAGTATACAAAATTCCTGTAGTCCACAGTGCTATGAGGTCTTTTTTTTAATAATAATAATAATAATGTGTATTTTTTTTATTAATCACCAATTTTAAAATGCCTATTCAGCCACTGCTGAGAATATTCCTTAGAACATTTGCTTTTGACATTAGTTGATATAAACCACAGTAAAAATGTTTATATTATGGCCCCAATACTCACATACACATATATGTTTGATGGGACAGTTTCACCCTTAATAACGTGTAATATATTCTTTTTTTTAAAAAATTTTTATTATACCACCGTGAAACATACAATTACATGTGGGAAATGGTAATGGCAGATTAAAACTCACCATTGAATACACACAAAGAGACTTAAGTGATAAACTCTAAATATCTGCAGGGCTAGCCACAATGTGTAAAATAAGAGGGAGAGAGATGCAGAGACAGAGAGAGAGAGAGAGACAGAGAGAGAAAGAGAGGAAACTGCAGTACCTGCTGTTGAGGCAGCCTGGAGGTGGGCGGGGGGGGGTGGGGTACATTGGTGGTGGAAATGGGGCACTGGTGGAGGGATGGGTGCTGGAATACTGTATTACCAAGAACCATTTATGAACACCTTTGTAATTGTATGTTTCACGGTGGTATAATAAAAATTTTAAAAAAGAAGCAAGGTAGTTTTTAATGAATAAAACTTTCTTAGGAAGAGGTGAGGAAACTGGGGACACTGGTGGTGGGAAACGTACACTGGTTGGAGCATATTATGACTGAAACCTTATCAGGAATGGTTTTGCAACTATGTATCTCACGTGATCCAGGAAGGGAGAAAGGGAGAGAGGAGAGAAGGAGGGGGGGAGGAAGGGGGAGATAGATAGATAGAGAGAGAGAGAGAAAGAGAGAGAGAGAGAGAGAGAAAGAGAGAGAAAGAGGAGAGAAAGAGGGGGAATGTGTTCAAAAGAGAACATGGATTTCTCTAGAGTGAAAACTAGCAAGCAAAGAAATACAGAAGCAAGCGAGATACGTTCGAGAGAACATGGGTAAGCCAAAAGCCTATCTGTCTTGGACTGCGTGTGTTTTAGTAAACCCACAGCTGCTGAGATGCCCACTAGCGAGACTCATCACCATTTCCAGAGAGGTATCCGCTGCTTTTAGTCACCCACAGTGTACACTAACCATATAAAGTTTTCAGACTGAAACAACAAACGCAGCGTTCTATTAATATTCTACTTAGGGGGGAAAAAGCTGCTTTATTTAAACAACCTGATACGGCCACAAACAGCCCTTGCCCAAGTGCTAAAAGCTCCTTCTGGCAAGTACAAAACGCAGCTTCCAAACGCTACTGATGCCAAGTGTTGAGAGACTTTAGGAAAGAGAATCACAATTCACCTCATGGGCAAATGCAATTCTGTCAAGTTGGGGAACATCCTCAAAAATTAAACCTGATCTGAAACTGATGAAAAACCCTTTCCTAGCAATGAAAATACATGCTTACATAAAAACGTGAAACAGTTTTTCCTCCTACGGTCAAGGTCGGCCTTTTTCCATCACAGTTTTCCTTTGGTGTGTACTTTAGGACGTGACAGTCTTGCACCTGGAGGGGAAAAAAACAGTAAAATATGTGTCGAGAAACATCTTTTGCTCTTCTTTGTTTTGGGGCCATACCAGCAATGCTTGCTCCGGGCACTGTGCTTAGGGACCACTTTTGGTGGCTCAGAGGGACCATATGGGGTGCCGGGGATCAAACTCAATTCAGCTGTGTGCAAGGCAAAGGCCCATCACCCACTGTCTGTCACTGTGTCGGGGCCAGGACACACCCGTCACACAGAGGCTCTAAGATAATCAGGAATTCCCTCCAGCAAGTAGCTCATCACTCTTAGAAGTCCACAAACAATCAACTTTCTAAGACATATCTAGAACATACAGATAACATATATGCCGAAAGTGCCTCAAACTGTACCAGAATGAGTACTAATAAGGAGAACACGCACAGAGCCACTCTCCTTGTCGAGAGCCACTGGCTGTCACTTGCCAATCACCAGCAGCCCCTCGGGCAGCTGTTGTCCAAGTGCAGTCCTGAGACAAGCACTGTTGGCATCACCTGGGAACTAGGTGAAAACGCCAATTCTCACACCCCAAGCGAAATCCAGTCAATCAGAATCCATCCTGTAACACTCCCCAGAGGCCACGATTCTGAGGCTTAATGAACCTTTTCCTAAAAGCACTGTCCTAGAAATTACCATCACTCCTGATACTTTCTCTTTCTAAATACCAGCTTTGAAAGTGTCTCGAGGAATGCAGCTTAGTGTTGCCTGCTTTACACTTTCTCTCCATAGAATCCAACTGTACAGACTCTTCCCTATCGCCCTTCACTCACCATTCCAGGGTGCCTCCACATTGCTGCGTGTTCTATTCTGTTATTTTTGTTGCAGTCCAGCGTCCGGTAGGTGAGACTATAGTACTGCATCACCCCGTTCCACTCCTGATGGACATTTGGGTTTTAGGGAGTGAAGAGCAAGGCTCTCATGTGCATTGTCACACAGGTATCCTGGACACAACTGGACAACTGTCCCAGTAACACTAAGACGCTTTAAGAGCTACACTGGTGGTTTTTAATAAAGGACCATAGGGCCCCCCAGACTATCCAAGGAAGCCACAGGTGAAGATCACCTCAAGGGGATGGGAATGGCACCAGATCGGGGGTCAACCAGGGAGTGGGAGGAAAAACACAGGTCGGAGGAGGCTAAATCCGCAGGCGGAGAAACACCGAGTGTGCCGACCACGCCCACCTGTCTCAGCTTCTCAACAGGCACAAGGCTAAGCTCTTTCCCGAGTGGTGGCGCTAATTCAGAGTTTCACCAGCCATTACCAAGCTCCCAGGGTTCCTCTCAAACTGTAAATCTATTACGGCTCATTCAGATCTGAACAAAAAGAATGTACGGGCACATGAAGGCCCAGGCCTGCTGAGCCGGTCAGTCCACAGCGCTGAAGATCACAGCATGGTCCCGGTGGTCAGCACTGCTTGTCTAAGATGCGCCTCGGGAAAGAACCAGGAAAGGTGATTCTGGGGGAATGAAGGCTCCTAACTTTAGCAATGACTTCCCTAAGATAAAAGACAACAGCAGCTAATGTCTATTAATCAGGCCACGCTGGTTCAGGTTTTAAGTGCCTGACACCTAAACTCTCCTTCAATCTTCACAGCAACCACGAGGTGTGTCCTAACTGTTTGTGCTACAGAACAGAACCGCTTCCTCTATAGAGGCAGCACTAACTCCCCACACTCCACGCCGAGGAAGTGGTGGAAGTGGGAGATGAAACCAGGAGTCTTGGTTCCAAGGCTCACATTTTGGTTACTAGAGTGTATTTTATCTCACAGATGAACATGCATTTTCCGCACACAAGAGAGCTAAACTCAGAGTTAGCAACGATATCAAAATTAGAATTTGGAGTTAAAAGAACATCATAAATGAAAATGAGATGAAACTGAGATATCTCCCAATTACGATTTGAACTAGCTATTTGAGAAGACCCCCTCCACTCCATGAGGGCCTCCATTTTCCACATCCGGACTTCCCTCTCATCAGAACTCCACCCAGCAGACCAGCCTATCACAGCCCAGCTCATCGAGATCCACCCTGCAGCAGTTGTTTTTAAATCCGGCTCAGGTATACTGATCCAGAGACTCAGACATGGGGCAGAGCTGCTAATGGCTCTCCCTGTGCCCAGCCACTCACGAGGCGCCCAGGAGGGATGGCGGGTTCTAGCCCTGGCCCGCCACCCCAGCAGAGCCTTGCAACAAGCCAGACAACCCCCACTCCATGAGGGCCTCCATTTTCCATATCCAGACTTCCCTCTCGTCAGAACTCCACCCAGCAGACCAGCCTATCACAGCCTGTCTCAGCGTGGCCACTTTTGGGCGCGGTTCATCAATAAATGCTGGATTTAGAGGTGACTACAAGAGTATGCTACCCGCATGGCAGAGCCCTGGCAAGCTACCTGTGTCATATTTGATATGCCAAATACCAGTAACAATTATAGACCTCATTCCGAACGGATTGAGGCTCTTTATGTTCCTGGAGCAAGCAGATGCCCTTGGGCTCTACTAGCATGAGACAGGACATATGGAGATGTTACTGGTGCCCGCTCGAGCCAATCGATGATGAACGGGAATACAGTGATACAGTGATTTGAGAAGCAAGGTTACATTATTTTTCAACCTTTTTGAGGGGAGGTGGGGAATTAAGGGCACACGTGGGATGCCAAGGGTTATTCCTGGCTCTGTACTCAGGAAGCCATGTGTCGTGCTGGGTCGGCTGCACGCAAGGCAAACGGGTAATACATACATTATCTCCTGTACTATCTCTCCGGACCTACCTTTAGATAATCTTTGCTCTGGCCATCCCCATGCCAGCATTATAAAAGTCACCACTCAGGTTATTAGAGTGAGAACATTCCCTGAAGCCACGTGAACTAAACTTCTTGAATAGGACTAAGCTCAATGACACGCTACTCTTGCTGGGGTCTAGGGGCCACATCTGGTGGTGCACGGCATATGTGGTGCCAGGAACTTGGTTGTGGCCAAAGTTGCCACATACGAGGCAAGTCTCCTACTTCCCGATCATCTTTGCTGCTCCCGGGCCGCCCTACGCCCCGCCACACAGCTGCACCTTTAGCAACTGTATGCACATTAGGATACAAACTTGGCCTGTGTAGGTTGCACAGAGCTCTGCAGGCACAAGAACCATCAGCCTTTTCTTTTCTCTCTTACCTGAAGCAAGGTGACCACATGTTTCTGGCCATCTTTGGTCCACAACGGCATCATGCCCAGCTTCAGAGCGATGAGTCCTACTCTAGCGGAACCTGGCAATAACAAACAAGTCATTGTTCATACAAGCTTGATCTGCGTCAGCCAACATGGAAGAGCACTACCGCAACTGGGATTTTACTCTACGGAGCAGGCAGGCAAGAAACATGGAAGATATTTGTAAAGTGAAACACAATGACTTCTTCCCAGGAAGAGCTGAAGGTGTGCATGGCTCCATCTATTCCAGCCTAATATACATACTGGCGCTCAAGTGTCTTGGGCAAATGAAGCAAAAGGTTATCAGAGAAGCCTGAGAGAGAACTAAAGGCAAATTCTGGTTTCAAAACAACGGCACGAGTAGAGGGCCTGGTTAATCCCACATTACACCTGCTTTCCAGGCAGTAATTCCCACCGCACACCATTGCAGAGACCCTCTTACTCGATTCTAAGAAGTCAGCTGAGGCTCCAGTGAGGACACACATGGCCAACTGCTAAAACAGGTCTCTGTCATGCTCAGATTTGCCGCATGAATCAACACAGCAGCTGCACTGAGACCTTTTGTCCAAGGTCTGCTGAAGTGTCACAATGAGCCCAGCCAGAAACCAAAAAATTAGCGGAAAGACCTTATTCTTCCTGCTCTGGCCCAGGGGGTTCAGCACTCTTGCCAGACCCCTGAATCCGAGGTTCCGCTCGGCAAGCTGGGGCGCTAGACCACGCCAACCTGAAACACATGTGGCACAAGACAGCCGGGAACAGACTCTTCTTCCTTTCCTTCCAATTGACTTGATGTTTCTTTATGTGAAGGGAAGAAACAGGCACCAATAACAAATGCTTCACTCACCAAACAGGAAGTCTCCAGTTATTGTTAGACATTAACAGCGGACCAGGGCCCTGGAAAAGTACTTGCCAACCAGACCAAAGAGAGACAAACATCCAAGACAGGAAAAATAGGGCTGGGAGAGAGAGTGATGGGGGGTTAAGGTGTGTGCCTTTTTCATGCGACCAACCCAGGTTTGATTCCTGACATCACACCGTCCCCCAAGAGTCACTGAGTGCAGATCCGGAGGTCCCCACCACTGCCAGGTGTGGCCCCTGAGCACCACTGGGGTCATCCAAGCAGCACGGGGCCCGAGCAACAATCCAACCTGGGGCCCCAACACTGAACTGCCAGTTTGGCTGGCTGAGAATCACAGGAAATGCCGGCCACCCCCTGTCCCAACATAAAAAATGAATTCAAAAGATGCTAATTATTCAAGGAGTCAATAAGGTTTCAAATATGCCATTCACAGTAACTAGGAATGTGAATACATCGAGTACAAAACAACCACCTGGTTCCCAAGGGTGGACAGGCCAGGGTTCATCCTTCAGCGGGCACAGTTTACTAGCCAACTGGGCCTTATTTTCATCAGAGACCAGCTGCTTCACAAACGTGACGTTTTCTTCAGAGAGATGCTCATCCCACCACGTAGCACTCTTGCCGTGCAAACTCCTAACCAAAGGGCGGAGGTTCGTTCTGTAAAAAAGCAAAAGAGCAAATACAATGAGAAAATAAGCCATAATTTAACAGGCCCCCAAGTTGGTGTAAGAAAGAGTGGGCACATGGGCTGGAAGTTTTGTCTTAGAAAGGGGTTAGACTCTGAGCAAAAAACGTTTCTGACCATCTTTATAATAACAAAAGACACGTTTTAATGGTTAAGGGATACACTGGAGGCAAAATGCCTCATCTTCTCTGGCATATCAATTTTATTTTATGTTGGTGTGGAGATAGGCTACACCCGGTGGCGCCCTGGGCTTACTCCTGGCTCAGTGCTCAGGGACTACACCACAGGTGATGTCAGGGAACATACTGGAATCTGTGTGCCCGCTAAGTGCCTTGACGCCAGCTTCTATTTCTCCACCAGACTATCTGAAACAAAGTCGAGCGCCTCCATGCCGGCGGGCCACTGACCCACCCTAAAGTACCCAACTATTCCTATCCAGCGGAATAGGCGGAACGTGGTGCGGGTCGTCCTCCACACCCTTCACCTCTTCTCTGCAACAGTGAAGCAGCTGAGCATGGAAGCCACAGGCCTTAAAGACAGGCCATCAGACCGACGCTACCAGAAAGGCAGCGAGGGGGAAGGAGGGGGCGATGGTCGTCAGGAAAACGGGGCGCGCCACTCTTGCAATCACGGCTATCACAGTCTCGACTTCGCACGTACAGCTGAGTGACCTTGGGCAAGTCATTTCTCCTTTTGAGAGCTCCGCTGAAATGGGAAGATTCCGCAAAGGGGCTCCCACCGCAAGCTACCGGGGCTAAGGCTCCCGATATACCTATAGGGTAGATCCACCGCGGAGGCAAAGCCCACTAGGAGCAGCTCTGTTTGCTACCGGTGACGCCCGCGGCTGGCCCGTGTGCATGAAAAAGAAAAAGAAAAACAAAGAAATCACCCCCGAGGGCACTTCCTGAGAGTACTAGACTCCAGAGTCTCCGCTTGCCCGGGTCTGCACGGAGGCCCCGCTCGCTGCACCTTCCCCCCGCGCCGGCCAAAGTTCTGCAAGGCCGGTCGGCCACGCGCAGCCTCCGGCCTCCACCCACCTGTTCCCGGGGCGCCAGCAGCGCCCAGGCCGCCGGCGCCGCGGCCCAGCACCTGGGCGCCGGCCTGAGCCAGCAGCTTCCAGCCAGGCATGACGCGGCCGGGGAGGGCGGCCCGTTACACTGCACGAGACCCGCGTTCAGAGCGATCCAGACCCCTCGCTGCCGCCACCGAACCCGCCGGAGCCTTCCTGGAGCCGTCCCGCGGCGCCCCAGCGCCACCCTCCGGGAGGGGGATTTTTTTTTTTAAAGAGTCTCCGGGGATACTTCCGGTCCTGTTACAAAGCGCTCCGGGTACTGCGGCCAGGCCCCAGAACTAGAGTTCCGTCTTCTGAATGGTCCTATTTAGGATCAGAAGTGGGGCCAGGAACCTCTAGGGAGTGGGGCGGGTTTGGGGAAAAGGTGGCGGAGGTGGTGGTCAGAGCTTAAGCTTTTAGAATAATGAGACAATGGCAATAGACGCCCTAAGGAAGCGAAATCACTTTATTTTTTAAATTTTTTATTTTTAAAATTACAAAGATATACAATTAAAAAGTTCATATTTGGGTTTTGGTCATACAGTGTTCCAGCACCCATCCCGCCACCAGTGCCCATCTCCCACCACCAACGTCCCCGGTTCCCTCCCCCCTCCCCAGCCCTGCTCCATGGCAGGTTCTTTATTTCTTTCCGTTTCTCTCTCTTTCTCTTTTTCTTCCCTCCAGACTATGAATTACAGAACATACATTAAAGGGTTGTCATGTATATCTTTTTGCCTCTATTTAATGCTCAGTTCTAGGTTGGCATTAGTACCTCGACAACGGCGCTGCGGGCAGCTTATTATACAAACAGTGATTGTTATGCTTATATTTATTTACTGCCAAACTGCTATGGAAGAAGTTATTTCTATAATATTAGTGAGGGAGCATAGACTTGAATATTTGGTGCTGGTGCAGAAAGACTTATCAGACAGATGGGCAGGGCCTACGCAGAAAAGGGCTTGGCATAGTATGACAGAAATGAAATTCATCAGCAAAAGGATTGCTTCTGTCTGGGCCTCTGGGTCTTCTCTCCACTAGGAGAGCCAGGGAGTGTTGTCCCTCATACTTCCCATGGCCCTGTAGGGACTCAAGAGGAACCATTCTCCAGGCTTTGGAGATCCATCTAGGCTTTGCGTCTTCGGGATTGGCAACCCTTCAGATGGAGAAAAGATGTTGAGATTGAACAACCAAGTGAAGAATCAAGCATTTCTTAAGAGTAAAACTTGCCAGAGAGAATGGACGGTCACTCTCTCTCTCTCTCTCTTTTTTTTTTTTTTTGAGTCAGGAAGATTCGGGGTAATTTGTGACTCAGCAGTAGATAGCTAATACACCTTCTTTACAAATGCTTGTCCTGAATTTCAGACAGAACCCCCTGTGTGGGCTTGCCTTTTTAACTGTGATGTTGCTACTCCAAAAGCAACATGTAGTTGTTTGTTTACTAGTCACATGGGTATTTATAAAAATGAGAAAATAAAAATGTAAGAGTTTAGCCATTTCCATACCCCGGTTTTGTAAGAGTTCCAGCTAGCCAAATAATACTTCCTGATTACAATCAGGACTTTTTGTAGTCTCAAAAGCATTGCTTGGTTTTCTATTATTCTGTTCTCTCCCTTCCTACCCCCTCTAGAACAAAGTTCATGTCATGTTCTGGCCACCAGGGGACCATCAGAATAAGCCCCATATCATTCCACACTGAGTCCTCTGAATTGGGCATTTGGTTATCAGTAAACCTTTTAACAGGGCATCACAGTTCTCTAGGTTGTTGCCTAGTAACAATAAAACAAATATGTTTCATTGAACACATATGTGTTTGAGGTGTTATAGATGCAGAAAGCTGAAAATAAAGTCTTTCTTATGACTGCCAATATTGCCCGAGGGACTGCTGGTGATTGGCAGCTTAAGAGAGGATACACCTAGGGATATTTTTATATGAATGAGTTGGGAAAGACATGTTGCGTGATTTAGGCTTATACTGGGTTTTAAGGTTGAGTCAGGAAAGCAGAGAATTATTATTAAATGCATACTATCTAGAAGCAAGAATGATTTAGCAATTGCACTTCTTTTTTTATTTTAAATAATTTTTTTTATTTTATTTTTTTTCCCGATTTATTTTATTTTATTATTCCCCCCAAATATTGTTACACCATTTTAGACATACAATTGAAAGATGCTCATGTAGAGTTTTGGTTCTACAGTGTTCCAACACCCATCCCTCCACCCAAACCCATCTCCCATCACCAATGTCCCCACCTCCCTCCCCCCCTCCCACACCTCAACTACTTGGCGGGTTCTGTATGTCATTTCTCTCTCCTCTTTATCTCTCCCTCCCGCCAAACTTTCCTGATCTTCGTGGAATTCAATGCATTAAAAGACATTACTGTTTCCACTATTTTAATGGACCATGCGCCGCAAGTGGCCGCGCGTACTGGGCCTCGAACTGGTTTTGCTCTGTTGATCTGGTTGTGAGGCAATTTCCCAGCGTCCGGACAGCGAAAATGGTGGCTAGTGTGATGGGTGAGTCTCATCCGGCTGCTTCCGGGACCCCCCCCCAGAGGCGACGGGCCCACTCCCAAAACCCGGTCTGCCCTCCTGGGGGTCCGCTCTTCAGCTGGGCCCAGGGCAAGCCGAGCTCCAGCCTCCCCAGCCGCTTCATGTTATGGCCGATGGCCCCCAGGGCAGCTCCTGGGCGGGGCCACCAGGCTCGACAAAATGGAGAGGGGAATGGCTGAACCCTGACTCCATCTGACGAATTCCCAGTGATTCCCGCTTCTGGGAGCCGCCTACCTGGGTTCGAACCGGTTTTGCTCTGTTGATCTGGTCATGAGGCAGTTTCCCAGGGTCCGGACAGCGAAAATGGTGGCTAGTGTGATGGGCGAGTCTCATCCGGCTGCTTCCGGGACCCCCAGAGGCGACGGGCCCAAGCAATTGCACTTCTAAACAGTTATTTTTCTGAAGGCTAGTAGACCAAAGAAGAAACCACAGGTCAGTTTGAAGCAATGGAGTGGCATTGGACAACGCTATGTATGGAGGTCCTATTATAAATTTATAAATTTTCCCTTATAAATTTTCAATTTAATTTTTATCAGCAGTTTTAATTACAATTTTATTGAAGTAAAAATAACACTTGGCATTCTAGATGTTCCAGTATAAAGACTGTGGCCTGATTAATTAATAAATCTAGTTTTCACCCTCTCAGTATATTTTCTCAATCTTTATAACAACCCCATATGATAATTCTCTAAGTATCTGTTTCACAGTTGAGAAAGTTAACATAGAAAGATGATACATCTAAGATAAGATCATTCAGCTGGCAAACGGTAGAAGCAAGATTCAAATCTTAGTAATGTGGCCACGAAGCATGCGCCTTTAACCATCTAATCTCTTTGACTCCTTTGAAATGTTGGAATTCCTCTGTGGCTCAAAATGAAATGTGGGAAGTAAACATTTCACACACAATGGTCCATGAAGATTGAAAAGACAGCTATTCAGTCTCAATTTTACCCCCTGATGACAAATCTCTCCTGATGCATAATGGTGCCTTGAGCCAACCAAACCCTTAGCAGGAACCACAGCTAAATGAATTCAAAGCAAAATTCGCTCCATCTGCTGCCAAACAGTGCACGGCTCCTGATCATAAGAGAACTAGAGATCTCATTCTTCTGTGCTTAGCTCCTTCTCACGGACATGGACCAGACCCCATGGACATGGGACACAGCCCAAACAGAAGGTCAACTTCTCTTCTGAAAGCCTTCAAGCTAAATTCATCAAAGAAAAATCTTCACAGAAGCAGAGTATATTTTCTGTGTTTCTGCCTTTAGGTCATTCAGTTAGTAAAATATTTGTGCCATGTTCTGAATGGTTGACTTATAATAGAATGATCAATTCTGTTCTGTTGACTTTTATATTCATTGATGATATCTCTAAGTAATATGCCTTATATTTGAAATTTTAAATCTTTATTTTTATATCTGTCTGTCTATCTATCTATCTATCTATCTATCTATCATCTATCTATCTATCTACTTCTATCTATCTATCTATCTATCTATCTATCTATCTATCTATCTATCTATCTATCTATCTATCTATCTATCTATCTATCTATCTATCTATCTATCTATTACTTTTTGGGTCACACCCAGCAATGCTGAGGGGTTACTGCTGGCTCTTCACGCAGGAATAACTCCTGGTGGTGCTCGGGGGACCATATGGGATGCCGGGATTGAACCCGGTTGGCCACTTGCAAGGCCAACGCCCTCCCCAGTGTGCTATTGCTCCGGCCTGAAATTTTAAATCTTTAAAGAGCTGGGAATTTGACTTAGATTTTGGGGGTACATACTTTGCTGGGTGAAGCTCTGAGTTTGAGATTTCAAAATAAAAATAATCTTTAAAAAGTAATTTGGGGCCTGGGGAGATTGTTTCAAAGGCTGAAACACAAGGCTTGCTTGCAGAGACCCTGAGTTTGATCCCTGGTACCCCATGGTCCCCTGGCTGCCAAGTTTGATTCTGGTAACTCCAGAGACTGCAAGGATGACTGTTACAGGAAGGGGTCTTTGGGCCTCCTGAGAATTGCTTGGAAGACCCCAAAGAATAAACAAAATCATTCCAAACTTTCTATTAAATGTCCTAGGCCTTCTTTTGTTTTTCTAAAGTTCAGTTTAAAAATTGGTAGAGATATTAAAAGGTGCATTGAGAACCTAGGGAGTCATAGATAAAATAAACTCCAAGAAGTTTTGAAGTTTATATTCCATCACTAGCCACATTACTTTTTTGTTTGTATGGGGGGCCACGTGTGCTGATGCTCAGGGCTTACTCTTGGTGAGCTTGGGGGACCATATATAGTGTTGGGGAGCCAACCCAGGTCCACTACGTGCAAGGCAAATGTCCTGTTCACTATACTATCACTCCAGCCCCAGATTAAATAACTTAAAAGGTCATATTGCACCTCCCACAAATGGCTCATTCTGTTACTAGGTGAGTTATGTTTCAAATTCTAGCTCTAAATTAATCCACAGACTTTCAGGGTTCTAAGAGATAACCAGAATGAAAACACATTTGGTTTAGAGAAATCGTGACTTTATCTGTCTTCATTTGAGAGACGACGAGGGAGCAGATCTGCCCCTAGAGTGACCCTTTTTGCCTTTTTTAGTTATTTTTAGGAACATTCTCTGTGGAAGGCAGGGGTGTTCATCCTCCCCTTAAGATATTCGCACTCCAATCCTTAGCATCTGTGAATGTAGTCTTTACAGGGTAGAAGAAACTTTCCATATTTCATGAAGGTTTAGACTTGAAATATGGAAATTATTCTGGCTTCTCTGGGTGGGCCTTCCATGAAATCACATGAACCCCTAAAATAAAGAATCTTTTTGACCATAACAATGGAACCAGAGTAAGATAAAGGATGTAGCCAGTCACTGACGTTTGGGTGATGGAAGAGGAGATTCACATGTGGGTAACCAGGAGGAGATGCAAAAGGCAAGGAATAAATCCTTCCCCAGAGCCTCCTGAAATAGGTGCAGCCCTATCAGTACCTGTATATTAAATCAATAAACCACGCAGGATTTCCTGTCCATGTAAATGTAAGATTAAAAAAAATGTGTGTCGTTTTTAGATAACACATTCAGGGTAATTTGTTATGGCAACTGTTGTAATAATCTTATAATCTAAATATTAAGTCCAGAGCTTTAAAGACTGGTAATTTTGAGGTGTGCCATTAAGATAAATAAAATTAGCACTCTGTTTTCAAATCTACTTTTTCATTAGTCAGAAGGAAAAGGACAGATATAGAATGACTGCATTCATTTGTTATATGAAAAAAATATAGTATGAGACTACTATCCAAGAATAGACAAACTTGTCAGAAGTCGGAATATACCACAAATATTTGGGGAACAGAGGGTAGGTAGGATAAAGAAGGGACCAGTTTGACAATAATAGTTAGAAATAGTAACACTAGACTAGAACTGAGCATTGAAAGTAGGTAAAGGGATATACATGATAACCCTTCAGTGTCTTGTTTTGAGAAACACGAAAGGAGAGAGAAAGTGTGTGTGAGAGAGAGGGAGAGAGAGGAAGAGAGAGAGAAGAAAAGTACCTATATAGAGTCAAGTTGTAGGGGGTGGGTGGGAGGGAAACTGGGGACATTGGTGTTGGGAAATGGGCACTTGTGGAGGAATGGGTGTTGGAACACTGTATGACTGAAACCCAATCATGAACAGCTTTATAATGGTCTATTGAATGATTATTCAATAACAAAATTGTTTTTTAGACCACACCTAGTGATGCTCAGGGCTTGCTCATGGCTCTGTACTCAGGGATCACTCCTGGTAGACTCAGGGGACCACATAGGGTACTGGGGATCAAACTCAGGTCAACCATGTGCAAGGCAAGTGCCCTACCCAATGTACCATCTCTCCACCCCCAAATTTACTTTTTATTTTGGGAAAAGTAATTCTTGGTAAGACAGTTTAGATCCATGGACAATACAGAGCCATTGACAGTTGCATTATTTTCTATATACACATGTTGAAAATATGCAGCATCAACCAAGAAATAGCTAGTGCTTTGTAGAGAGTATCTCTACAAATATTGGTTGAATAAACAAATAAATTGGAATTATACTATATAAGACCAATCGCTGTCACTATATCATTGTCTTCCCATTGTTCGTCCATTTGCTCCAGCGGGCACCAGTAACATCTCTACGTCCTGTCACAAGCAAGTATAGCCCAAGGTCATCTGCTTGCTCCAGGAACAGGACGAGCCTCAAACCATTCTTCAGGTCATAATTGAGGTTCATAATTGTTACTAGTTTTGGCATGTAAGACCAAGAGATAATAAAATAATTAAAATACCTATTTCTTGGGCACTTTATATGCTAAGAACTGGACTTAGAATGGATGGAATCAAGGTTGCTCCCAATAGTAATGACTGACAGTTTCAACATTTTACATCACTTGATCACTTGAATCCCGTTATTCATCGATTTGCTCGAGCGGGCACCAGTAACATTTCCATTGGACCCTATCACGTGCCAGTGTAGCCCAATGGCATCTGGTTGATTCAGGAATATGAAGAGCCTCAAACCGTTCCTTCAGGGTCTTTTCAAGGAAGTCTGACCATCTTGTATGTGGGCGGCCACGTGGTCTTTTGATATCCTGTGGGATCCAGTCAGTAATGGCTCTAGTCCAGCGGTTGTCTCCAAATCGCATTACATGTCCAGCCCATCTGATTTTCGGGAACAGAGATTTTTTATGTAAAAAACATTTTACATATGCAACAAAATAATAAATATAGAGGAACTTGTCCACTTAGCTGTAATTTAAAATTAGGTTTAACTCACTCCCAAATCCCCAACTAAGCTTCTGCTTCCACTGCAAACTAACAAGACAAACCAAAGTTCAGGGAGTTCCCAGCATAGCCGGTGTCAGAGAGAAAGTAAACAGCCCAAATGGTAAATGCCAGAGGGAGGGTGTTTGTACCAAGTGCCTGGGTGGCAGAGTAATATAGGAAGTAACATCCAGATTATTCCTGGAGGGAAGAGTAAATGTCAAAGACAGAGTAGAGCAAAGGCATATTCTAAGTTTAGAGAAGAAGCTTCCAGGGACTGGGACTGTTGCTGGAGAATGAAGCAGCTTTAATGTTTCGCCAGAGACCAGGCAACATTTTATCATTCGGGTGCCTTCTATTGGTTCAGAACTCTGAAGAAGCAGTGTGGGCAACATGTTTCTGCTTTGTGATGGTGGAAACCTCAGCAGAAATGGCTCAGAGATGAGGATTGATGTTAGCTGAGGACACGCACTCGTTTATGTAGACCCATTCACACCAGATATGGTCGTGGACACTGCCTCCTACCAGGATCACCATGGGGCTGTTCACTAAAACACCCAGATGTGGGGCTACAGGCCTTGGTCTTCCTCACCGCTCTGAGAACCACTTTCCTAAGAGCATCAGAGGCAAACTGTGTCCACTTTGATCGTATCACTCAGAAATCGCTGGCACTGGCGTCACTATGGACCAAGCTGGCTCAGCTGGAAGACTGAGAACTGGAGCTCTGCTTCTCACTCTGAACGTGGTAAAGCCTTATTATAAGAAGAGGGCAGGCCATTAGAGACATATTTAAAGGTTTAAAACCATATGTAAAGAGAGTCAGATGAGGCCAGGAATATGGCTCAACACTACAGCGCATGTCTTAACTGCCTTACTCCCTCACCCAGTCCTTTGCTTGGGGAGAGAGAGAGGAGGAGGCGTGGGGGGAAATCTGTCACAAAGACCAGGTGTAGGTGCATGTTATAGAACGGGATTGCATCTCTCAGCTGTGGAGACTGATCAATCACAACTACCATGGAAAGTAGTTTTACAATATTGAAGCCTGAGAGATAGTGTATGCAAGATAGGGCACTTGTCTTGCATGCATTGCCTTGCATGCTGCCAACCTAGGTTAGATCCCTGGCATCCCATATGCTCCCTTGAGCACTGCCAGGAGTGATTCCTGAGGATAGCGCCAGGAGCAACCCCTGAGCATCATTGGGTGTAGCCCCAATACCCCATATCCCAAAAAATATTTTTTTGCATTATATCTGGCTAATTTATGGGAAAGAAAATAAGATTTATTCTAGATTTATTCTAAATTTTCTTCTGTCCCTTGTGCGATTTTTGGCATAGCCAACATGCCTAAGAGATCCTTGGTTCAGAGACCAAGACCAAAGGCTTGAAAGACTATGCATGCCGAGAACCAACCTCGAGAAGATATCTGCAGGGATTCTCATCCCCAAAAAAGCGGAATACACATTTTTCTGCAGTGCACATGGAGCATTCTCCAAGATAGACCACAAAACATTCCTCAGTAAAATCAAGGAGTAAGCCTTGAGCTCTACCAAAACCAAGATTAATTAATTAATGAATTAATTAAAATGTTTTAATGCAGAAGGAGAAAGAGAAGAGCAGCCAGGTACGCCACCTGTGACCGGGACACTGACCATCAAACAGATCTGACCCTGACCCAAGATCCCCAGCCCTAGCTGGGCTTGTGATCCCTGGTGGCAAGGACTGAACCAGCAGAGATGGCCCATGAGGGATGAGCAGCAAAGCGGCTTGAGGGTAGGGGACTGGGGGGCTCGAAGGAGTCTTGCAGTAACTATGTGGGTATTTAGTCTCCAGCCGAGCCCAGATCGTCATGGCAACTGGCCTGTGCGCACCACGGAGCTGAGATAGGATTCCCTTAGTAACGCGGAGCACAGGAGCTGATGCTTAAAATAATCTTCTGGGGCCTGGCGGCAATGCCTTTGCAGTTTGATGAACCATCCAGCATCATGAGGCCTGGCTTTCACTCCCACTTTATTTCAAAATGGAACAAAATGGCTTTTCAAAGCAGGAATTTCCAACCCAGGGGCAAGTCACTCCCAGTGCCACAAAGCACGGATCCTGCTGAAAGCTGTAAGCGTCCTGCTGAGATCCTGAGCAACGCTGGGTTATAAATTACCTTCAAACATGCGCGGCCCTCTCCTGCTGAAAATCACTGGCCGCATCTCAGCTCTTGGCTATTTCCTTTCAAAGTCCCAGCCAGTCTCTCAGAGGGATAAATTGTTGAACGCTGGGCCTTTTAGCCAGATTCACCTTTGCTTTTACAAGTTATTGGGGGCTTTGCCCTTCTTCATTCCCCAAAGACCATCCTCAGGCCTGTCTCCTTGCCTAAACTTCTCTTTCAATCGCCAGGGCTTCCCTCTGCTCCCTTAGGTGATCGTACTGGACTTGGTGGTACTGCGAAATCCAGTTTTCTTATCCTATAAGCCGTGAGAACTCTCAAGATGAGAGATTATATCTTCTGTTGCAAGCTCTTTCTTTGTAGTTTTGTTTTGGGGTAGGCTACATCTGGAGGTTCTCAGGGGTTAACCTGGATGGGAATTAGGTGTTGGTTTCTGGGCTCAGTGGCCCATACAACAGCTGGGAACTAACCAGGGCTCCCACACACAAAGAGTGTACTCTAACTCTCTGAGCTAGTTTCCTTCCAGACCACAAACACTTTAAAGCAGTATGTGCTCAACTGTTCTAGAAACTCTATATTAAATTAAAAAAAATTTACTTTTTTTTTACTTTTTTTTGGGGGGCATGCCTGGCAATACTCAAGAATTACCCCTGGCTCTGTGCTCAGGGATTGCTCATGGTGGTGTCTGAGAGATCAGATGCAGAGGTGGAACCAGAGTCAATCATGGCAGTCAAGGCAAGTGCCTTACCCCTGTAGTTACCTTTCCCACCCCAAGCCCTACATTTCTAAGTGCTCCAGGAAGGCTTGGACAGTGTCATGGGAATTGTTGCTCTAAAGCCATGACTTTGTGTTGGGGAGTCGCTGGGGTTCCCAAAGATATCAGGGAATGAGGTCCCTTCTACCTCCGAAGCCAGCAGGGAATGGATGAAAACTCAGGAGTCTAGTGCAGTTTTAAAAGGCTTTACTCTCACAGGTTCTGGTATACAATCCAGTCACAGGAAAACCCCAGACTTTAGATTCCTAGCTGGGCCCCAGCCACGTGTAGGTTTAGAATCCTAGGCCAAGATGGCAGCTACCACGTGCTAAGGCCTAACAGGGAAGAGAGAGAGGAGAGGAGAGGGAGAGAGCAAAGAGGAGCCAAAATGGCCAAAAAGCCCCTTCTCCTTTCTTCTAGCTAATTGTATAGATAGAAGCCCACCAAAGCCTTCTAGCCCAGCCCATTGGTATCCAGAGATGAAGCCAGGTAAACGACCCTATTGAAATGCAGATCTTCAGGTGGGCCCTATGGCTCATGCTTCAAAAATGCCAGAGCTGACTCCCTGAGATAAAATCTCCCCAGCAGAGTGGGGAGGGACTGCATCTCTGAACCAGAAAGCAGTTCAGAATGTAATTTGTAGAAAATGGCATTAATACTTCTTACCATGAATATATAGCCAGCTGATTCCAGACTCTAGATCCCACTGAGGTCCAAAATCCGTCAGAATAATTCACTTAGGCATTACCTTTAGAATCAGTTTGCCTGGAGGTACACTGGCATGTCTCTTTGAATTAGGAGAATTGATTACATTATGGTTGATCCAATGTAGCCAAGTACTCTTGAAATATCTACATGTATGTCCCACATAGGGACCCGTGGGAGCAGGAAGAGTATTGAACTAGGGCAAGCAAGATTCATAATATTTATGATAAAAATATTTATTTGGAATAAAATTATGAAATCCATCCAATTCAGCCCAAGCTCCCATTGCATTTGCTCTGGAGATTCCCTAAAGGCAGGGAGTAGCTCTTCACATAAGCTAAGTATAGTGGAGCCTAAGTAGGGTGTGTCACCCAACAACTGTGCATGTGTTTAAAAGGAGAAGCTGATAGTATGCATATTATATTCAACAAACTTTTTTATTTTGCTTTTTTTTTTTAGGTCACTCCCAGTGATGTTCAGGGGTTACTTCTAGCTCTATACTCAGGAATTACTCCTGGCAGTCCTAGGGGGACCATATGGGATAATGGGGATTGTGCAAGGCTGATCATGTGCAAGGCAAACTCCCTCCCTGTTGGACTATCGCTCAGGCCCCAACAACATGAAACTCTGAACCAAAACAAAGCTTTATGTGAACCTGAAGGTAAGACCAAGAGAGAAACCAAACACAACTTACAGTCTGAGGAACTCGAGAAACCCCAGAGCTGGGGTGAAATGCCTGAATTTGGGTTTTCCAATATAAGGGAAAAGAATCCATCTGCCTGCACTTGTCTCCTCCATCACCAACACTCCGGAGTAAAAGGCTTGATGTGCCCAGATAATGCCAGCAGCTGCGCCTCTACAGGAGGATTCATAGCCATCTGGGCCAATTTCCTTCTCTGGGAGTATCACTTAATTCTCTGAGGTTCCTCAGCTATAGACAATTATCTCTTCATAAAGTAACTAGAAATGAAACAATGCGTTTAAAAATGCATAAAGTGCATTGGGGGCCAGGGCTAGTTCAGTGTTAGAGCATCTGACTTGCAGGCAGGCATAAGGTCTCAAGTTCAATCCCCAGAACCACCCTAGTGTGACCTCATGCCCTACTGTGACCACAGTAGTGCAGCTGTATAGGCTCCCATGGTGCTGTGAGACCCCCCATCATTGCAGGGATAACCTAACGGAAAGAAAAGGAAACAAAATTAAGTGCTTAACAGTGCTTGGGGGCATAAAACGCAGATTGCCTTTATTTTACTAGTCATTATATAAAAAATATAATAGTTTGTACTCACCTACTATTAGATATTGTCTTTCCTTCTTCCCTCCTTCCCTTCCTTCCATCCTTCCCTCTCTCTTACCCCTTCTTTCTCTCTTTTTCTTTCTGGAATCCAGGGCTTTACATGTTCAAGGAAAGCGCTTTCCTGGCCTGCTGAATCAGATTTCATCAAGCCCTACTGACATTCTTAGGAATATTTTCTGCCTGAATAATTTCATCTTGATGGATCAAGATTCTTAACAAGAATGTTTGTTTCCCTTGCCTCATACACACACTTGCTTATAGTGTTCAAACACAGTAGAACGGGATTTTATTTGAATTAGTGTGGCACAAAATAGTTCCTCCAGAATGACACTGAAACACACTTGGCATATGGGCAGTGTTGGGGATCCAACTCTTGGTCTCATGCCTACAGGCAGGATGCTCTGCCTCTGCGCCAAAACCTCAGACCCTTTCTTTTAGCCTTGTGTCCCCTGTACCTCCATGCTAGCAGACTGCCTATGCGTACTTCAAAAAATACAATTTACATAAAAGTAGTATTCCTGTTGTTTAAGAACAGCATCACCAACATCTCTATGACCACCAGGAAGCCAGATTTCCTTTCTGGACAAGGTGTAGGGCGCTAAGCCTTCTTCCCTCTCTTGCCTCCATCTCTTTAGAATTCACCACTCTCTGCTCAAGTACAGGTTTGCACACTTCTCTGTAAAGAGAAACAGTTTCTTACAAGTGAGTCATCATGGGAACGGCACATTGAGAGATCATATTAATTTTCTGGAAAAGTAACATTTATTATACCATAACAGTACTAACAATATTCATGAAAATACTCATAAATTATTTCTTTAAATGTTGAGCTATTTGTATGGCATATGATAAAATGCTTAAATGTTTCTGATTTCATCTGATTTCTGCAGCAATCTATGAGGAAAGGCTGTGGACAGAGAGATGAAATCCAAGATTACCTCTTGACTAAGTATTCCTAGTTAAGTCAGACCTAGTAGAGGTATACAATCTACTAATGACTGCTTATTTTGATACTCTATGTGATGCTGAACCTTTTGGTTTGCTGGCTTTGACAACTGGAAGCAGAGGTTATTTATACATTTCCTTTTTTTAAGTTATAACCAGCAGCAAAGGGAGAAAATGATCTTTAAAGTGAAATACCAACAAGATTGGGAATGTCTCAATGTAAAATGTCAGTCTGCAAGTAGGCAAGTCCTGCTGCAAAAGGGAGTTTGGGACTTGATCAAACATCAAAACAAAACACATCTGAAAGGGTTCTTAAGGAAACTGACACCAGACACTTCCTCCCACACACTGCTAGGGATTTCCCAATGCCCATATAGGTGGGAGGTGTCCAGCAGTAGAAAGGTGTTGGTGATGGGCGATGCCTTCTTGGGATCTACAGCAAAGAGAGCAGACAGGTGTGGTAGAAGGTGCCATTCTTCCTTAAATTCCCTTGTCTTCACCCACAAATTCTAAGTAAATTTAGAGAGGGCCACAATTTTTCTTTTGCTTCTAAGACTAAGAGAGTTGATCCTATTTCCCCTCCCCCTTTATTTTTGGGTAGGAGTCTGAATGATCGTATTCCCAATCCTGAAAAGTACAATGAGGAAGAGCATAACTGTCAACAAGGGAACTAATCAGCAGTGGCAGCTAGAGAACATTAAGAAAGAGCACAATGCACTTGCGATACGGCTAAACTGGAAAGGTGACAATGAGAAATATCTGCATGATGGGAAGGGAGTGGGAGAGATATGTAACACCCATGTTTGGAACTTCATCGGAAATAGCCCACACTGAAAACGCTGAGCTATCAGCAGAAGTATGGTGGAGAATTAAAAAAGAGCTGAAATCGTGCTCCTCTGGGAAATGAGAATTAGGACTACGGAAGACTAGGACAAGAATTCACTGTTTTCCATTGTGTGTGTAATAGAATGGTGTCTGCCAGCTAAGTGCTAAGCTCTATAGGAGACATCTGAGATAGTCCTGTTCTTGGAGGTTCTAAGGCATAATATTTCAAATATTGATAGACTAGCAATCTCCTATTAATTCAGATGCATTTCATCCTGACTAGGGCTCATGGACTTAGAAAGGCAACAGAAAATGGGGTTCTTTTATGGCCCATGAGAGAGGAATAGTACAGCTTTCCCTACAGCTGCCCTGCCATCTTTTCTCTGCCCAAGGTTGAATGACTCTGGTCAAGTAACTTTGGTTTCTTGGAACAGAAGTCCAACTTCTACTGGGTTCAGTGAAAAGGAATGATCTGAGTTTAGGTGCTTGACCGTTCTAACACAGACCTAGCTTTAGGAAGATGTAGCAAAGCTGGATCAGAACTTTTATGGAATCTCATGGTATTAAGCATTTTGCTTCTGCTTTATCCCTCTTGTTCTACTCTCATCTGTTTGGGGCTCATTCTCAGCTAGAGGTGAGATAGTTTTCTGTAGATATGGTTCCCTGTCCTCACAGTTGGCTCCAGGGAATTCCAGCAAAAATTCTCTAAGGATTCATTCTTGTATTTGTTTGTTTGGGGGCCACACTCAGTTGTGCTTTTTGGGTTTGGGGCCTCATCCCTTACTTCTGATCAGGGTGTCACACTTGGTAGTGATTCAGGGATCATATTTAGTGCTGGAATGGAACATGAGTCAACTGTGTGCAAAGCAAATGTCTTACCCATTGTACTCGCTCTCTGATCCTGGATCTTGAATACTTGACCTGTCTCAATCATATGTTAATCTCCATGCTAGAACCATGACTGAGAACATAAGGTGCTATGAGGTTTTATAGTCTCCAGCAGTCTTTAATTATTTTTCAGGAAGAATCTTGTCTTTTAGGAGACACAGTTTTCCCTTCTTTCTAGCTAGTGACGTATGGATCCTTTTAACATGATTCAACATATTGAAAATACATAATCTCTTTAAGTTCCAGAAGAACTCTAAGAGGTACATAGTATTTCCCCCACAATTTTATAAAGGAATTGTTTTAGGTTTAGTGAAAGCAACTAAATTTGCACATTCTGGGGAACCACTTTCTGCCTGACACAAATACTTTTGCTCATGCTCCTTGTACAAATTTGCTAACTCTCCTTGTTGGAATGGATAAATGCACGTTTTAGGATGTCATTGCAGAATGACAGCCCAGCTCAGTTCTTTCTGATCTTTAGGATATTAAATAAAGAAGCATAGACAAAACATAATGGTGATTTCTGGGTTGTGGCTGTTTAATGATATTTTTAGTCATTTTCAATTCATTTGATTCATATTAAACTCTAAATGAATTAGCCTGGGTTTATGAAATTGTTCTTTCAGTAGAATCCAGTCCCTGTGGGTGCACATATTTTTAATATCCCACACTCCGGTCCACCCAGGCTTGACATTTGGTGTTCTGATTGCTTTCCCGATGCAGGGATTACAATCCCAGTGGAGCCCTGGGTTGCCAAGGATTTACCTTTGGATTGTTAATGCATGCAGGAGGTCCTTTTTAGCATTTTAAAGTTCCTTGGAAAATTATTCAATGTGCAAGAGGGAAGAAAAGATTTTTGTTTTGAAATATACCATACCTTTTAATCATCCATGAAAGAAATTTCCTTTCTAGAGATCTCAGGCTGGTCTGGTCATCAGGACTAATAATGGGGAGCATAGTATTTGCTATTCTTAGTGGGAGCCCTGCCAAGCTTGGTTCTGTTTTTCATTTTGTAAAAGTGAAAGCTAATGAATAGACGTGCGTCCTGTACAGAGAGGCATAAAAGAAAGGGCATTCCATATATTTCAGAACAAATGGCTGTTTGAAACTTGTTTCTTTTTTCAGAAATTCCTGGGCAAAAATGTAGAGAAGTTACAACAAATTTGAAGATGCAATTACACACGGGGGAAGTTTTTTTTTCTCCCCTGGTCAACAAGGCTATGTATAGTTTTAGGATCTAGGGATTCATAGCTAGGAAGGGAGTGGTAGCCCCATGGTGCAGGATGGTCACAAATCCAAGATTGATTGATTAATTAATTAATTAATTCATTGTGAGCATGTAAATATCTCTGCAAATGGCAGAACTCCAGTCAGGGCACAATGTGGAGAAGGTTTAGATGCATTTTGACATGACAGCAGAGAGGAGAAGGAGATTGTAGGGCAGTAGGTATGCTCTGGTTGGCCAATAGAGAATATGAGTTAATAGTTAATAAAATATTCCTTCTTCTCCTAGGTGTTATTAAAGTGAATTATAGGTCTTATACTCTATAACATTGCAGAGCAAACAAGGTAGCTTGTTTCCAGGATGTTTCCTTCTGGTTAAAACTTCCTTGGTTACTTCATATTTTTAGCAGAGTTTTGTTCAGTGCTTTGCCTGCTCTTGGCTGTGCTTTGGAGAAATAAATAAGGGAGCTGTGTTGTTGTTGCTGCTGGTGAGGGGATAGTGAGGACTGAGTGTAGTGTGTGGAGTGTAAGTTAAAGACAAATGTAGCAGGCCAGCTGTGCTTTTGGATTTGGGGCCACATGCCTTACCCAAGGGAATAGACAACTATCAGAAAAACCTAGAATCACAGTTCAAAGTAAGAAGTTAGGGGAGATTGGGAGGGAGGCTTGGGGGTCAACTAAATGGCCTGCTCATCAAATACGTTAAGGTTTTAGAATGTTACTGTTTTATGATGGTGATGATCTGACATAGAAAGAGACTGTGCCCCCTGGGATGAACCCAGAGTCACAGCAGAACCTGGCAAGCTACCCGTGGTGTATTCAATATGCCAAAAACAGTAACAATAATAGACCTCATTCCCAACAAATGGAGATATTACTGGTGCCCACTCGAGCAAATCAATAAACAATGGGAAGACAAGCAATACAGGTGAGTGACAATCTATTTTAAAATGGGCACTCTAGTGACAGAAATCACTACCTCCCTAGAAAGTACCAAAACACTTTTGCCATTGTCCTGTGTTGGGGTAAAGAGTGAATGTGTAGGTTCATGAAGAATTCACTGAGAGAATGAAAATCCCCAAGACAGATTGATTAGTGCAACAGGACACTTAAAAAAGAATAGGGAAATTGAGTTTTCACTTTAGAGTAAAAGACAGTGAAGATCTTGGGAAACGGAAAACATTCCATACTCATGGATAGGAGAGTCAACATTGTCAAAATGACCATCTCACCTAAAATATTATGTAGATTTAATGTGATCCCTATCCAAATTCAGTAAATAGTCTTCAAGGACTTAGAATAATCAGTCATAAATTTGTGTGGAACCATAAAAGAATCCAGACAGCCAAAACCATACTGAGAAACAGAAAAACTGGAAGACATTTTGCTACATAATTTGAATCTATAATATAATGTCATTGTGATCAAGACAGCATGGTACTGGAATAAAAACTTTTATTGAGCAATGGGTCAATAGAATATTCAAGGACAAACCCCCACATATATGGTCAGCTAATTTTGGACAATGGATCTGAGAGCCAAAAGGAGGGAGGAGGATGGAGAGAGAGGTGAAAATGTGGTGAAAAAGGAACCCTCATTCACTTGATCACTCGATCACTTGACATCCCGTTATTCATTGCTTTGATCAAGCAGACACAAGTAACATTTCCATTTGACCCTATCACATGCCAGTGTAGCCCAATGGCATCTGCTTGCTTCAGAAATATGAAGCGCCTCAAACCATTTGTTCAGGGTCTTGATAAAGAAGTCTGACCATCTTGTAGGTGGGCATCCACATGATCTTTTGACATCCCGTGGGAACCAGTCAGTAATGACTCTAATCCAACGGTCATCTCCAAATGACATTACATGTCCAGCCCATCTGATTTTCTAAGCCTTGGCAAACGAGACAGTGTCCATGACTCTCGATTATTGATGGAGGTGGGAACTATGAATTCCTTCTCTCACTTGAGTGAGGTGTGATATTCCAAGCATAGCTCTTTTGATTCCTCTTTGGGAGGCCTGAATAGTGTTCTCATCCTCCTTTCATAGGGCCCAGGTCTCTGAGGCGTATGTTAATGCAGGGAGAACAGTGGAGTCGAAGAGATGTGCCCAGAGCTGGAGGTTCTTTTGTCCTTTTAGCTATTTTTTCAATGCTCTTGAAGGCATTCCATGCCGCCTCTCTTCCTCCTGTGCAGTTCAAGTTTTAGGTCAATCATCATGTTGAGATCTTCTCCATTTCCTTTTTTGCAAGATGTGATAGATCCATCAGGACATTGGAGGGGATGGGAACTCACAGTTCATCATGGGAACTCACAGTTCCAGAAGGTTGAATCGAAAAGTTGGACATGAGTATCTCCTAGTGGACAGTTCCACAACGAAATTGACCACATCATATTCAATCGATGGTTTTGCCTGACATTGCTGTTGTCCCAAAATTCCAAATGGGATCAGACCACTGTCTCCTTCGCGCAAAATTCTATTTCAAGCAATGGGGAGAAAAGGCTGCAAAGTTTAAGAAGAGAACCCCGAGAATGACCACCAACTGGGAACTCTTTGACACCATTGTGGGAACATGGAAAGATGCCATTATTGACAACATCGATGAAGAATACAATGGACTGATTCAGCATCTCCATGATTGTGTGAAGAATGCCAGAGAGAAAGACACAAAAGGATGCCTGTCTTCAAAAACTCTAGAGCTCATCCACCCAGGTAGCAAGGCGTGAGCCTCAGGCAACCAAATACTAACATCCAAGCTCGCAAAGCAGTGCAGAGAAGTATAAAGGAAGACCTCAAAGAGAGAAGAGCAGAAATACTGGCTGATGCAGCAGAAGCCGGGAAAAGCATTCACAACGCTTGCTTTTCCTTCGCCAACTATAGGGCCAAGATGACTGTCCTCATATGCCGTGCCCTCATTCACTGCTGGTGAGAATGTTGTTTGGTCTAACCCCAAAGGAAGACATTATGGAGGGTCACTATCACTATCACTATCTTCCCGTTCATGATCTATTTGCTAGAGCGGGCACCAGTCTAATACCTCCATATGTCCTGTCTCATGCTAGTAGAACCCAAAGGCATCCGCTTGCTCCAGGAACATAAAGAGCCTCAAACCATTATATTAGGTCATGGGAATGACCTAATATAAATGTTACTGGTATTTGGCATATCAAATATGACACGAGCAGCTTGACAGGCTTGCTGTGCGGTTGGCATACTCTTGTAGTCACCTCTAAATAGAGCATTTATTGATGCGCTAGTGGCCGCACGAGCCGGGCTGTGATAGTCTGGTCTGCTGGGTGGAGTTGTGACGAGAGGGAAGTCCGGATGTGAAAGATGGCGGCCCCCATGGAGTAAGGGGGTTCGTCTGGCTTGTTGTGAGGCTCTGCTGGGGTGGCAGGCCAGGGCTAGAACCCACCATGCCTCCCGGGCACCTCATGCGAGGCTGGGCACAGGGAGAGAAAGTAGCAGCTCTGCCCCATGTCTGAGAGTCTCTGGTTCAGCATACCTGAGCCAGATTGAAAAAAAACTGCTGCAGGGTGGGTGTTGATGATCCGGGCTGTGATAGTCTGGTCTGCTGGGTGGAGTTGTGATGAGAGGGAACTGAGTGGGATTTCACACAGCCCCAGGGAGTCCCCTGATGGTTTTTGCGCCTGGTAGGAGGGAAGACTTTTCTCACTTCCTTTGTTTTCAGGTTAAAAAAAAACATTTTACTTTTGGCCACATCCCTTGTGAAACCCTGCCCCCAGCCTTTGTAAACTATATAAAGCTCTGGTAGTTTTTTAGTTGGTTGTTGGTGATGTGTGGTTGTTGGTGTGAGGAGACTTGGAGTTCGGAGCGTGTGGAAAACTAAAACCTTGGATTTTCTAAGAACTGGTGGTCGTGGTTCCTTGTCCTTTGGCTAGAGAGGACAGCTGTTGGCCCTGAACGCAGCGAGGCAACCTGACCCTAATACTGTTGGGGACACCCTGGACAGCCCTGACAACTGGACTACCCCCAATAGGTTTATAATCCCTTTCTTGGATGTGGGTTCCCAATCTCTCTGCAATGTGGGGGTTGTTTACATGACCTGGGTGTTAGGCATGGGATAGAATCTCATTAGCGCTCAGATCCTATCTTCATCTGACTGCTAAGTATTTTGCAGTGTTGCTTTCAGCCAGCATCTGGGCTTTGCCTCATGGGAACTCAAATAAGCTGAGATATCCTAGAGGGGCACACACAATGATTGCCCATGAGATTTGCGACTTGCATCTCTTAGTAGGTTCTATGTTAGCTCACTGCATCCATCTAGTAACTGGGGAACAAAGAACCAGTTAAGCAGTCTATTTTAAGGCTGTCTCACGTCACCTCAAAATGGAGGCTCTGTATCCAATATTCATCATCCTATTGGGAATTTTTTATGAATGACTGGAGATGTTTCCAAGACACCTGGAGTATGAAATTGTGTTATATAAGCCTTAAGACCCTTGTCATGTTATTTATAAGTTTGTTGTACTTAATAACATTTGCCCAGAAATATATGTGTTAGATTGAGGATCTTGACGTAATGGGAGTTAATGCAGCTGAACCTGATTTGTGCTCAGTTGCTGAGTTTGTTTTAAAATGACAGTGAGATTTGATGGCATCCTTGGTTCCTCTCATTAAAAGGGAAGTTCCAGGGTTGGAGCGATAGTACAGCGGGTAGGAAGTTTGCCTTGCATGCGGCCTTCTGGGGTTCGATCCCGGGATTCTATATGGTCCCCAAGCACTGCCAGGAGTAATTCCTGAGTGCAGAACCAGAAGTAACTCCTGAGCATTGCTGAGTGTTTCCTAAAAGAGCTAAATAAATAAATAAAATTTAAAAAAAAAGGGGAAGTTCCTCTGACTGACTTATTCCTGATGTTTTTAATTGTGCAGTGAGACTGACCACAGGGTTTACGAGTACAGCGTTGGTTAAGACAGGGCTGACCGCTCTGGAAGAGACCTTGGTTGGGGTTGGAGAGCTGGCTGTGTCCCCATAAAAAGGGACTAGTAAGAAAATATCCTGCTAAATCTGGGTTTTTATTTTGAAGTTTGTGGGAGCCACTGAAGGGTTTTAAGCAGGGCAGGGCATTGATCAGATAAACGTAATGAAGACAAAATGGAGAGAGGATTGCTTAAAGGCAATCTAGATTAAGAAAACCAATTAGGGAGACTCTTTCATATCCCAGACTAGAGAAATACAGACTTCAACTAAGTCAAGGGCAGCATCTATAAAATGAAGCATACAAACGATGATGACAAAAACAGGAACAAGTATCACAATGTACTTACTGAGTGGGTCACAGAAGCTCTAGGCACATCACTCATCTCTCATGCAGGGTTTATGCCTCCAACAGCTGAAACTCAGTGGTGAACCTCTTCTGCTTGGAATATTTCCCAGCTGAGCTCACAGTTCAGTCTCTTCTCAAGCCAATCCTCATCCTGGGGCAGTTCACATTACTGCTCATTTTGGAGGCGGTATGAAGACCTTCCTATTTTGTCCCAGCTCAGGATAATTTTTATTTGTTTTTATTGGGTTACTCCTGATTCTACACTCAGAAATTACTCTTGGCAGTGCTCAGGGGAATATATGGGGTGTGGGGGATTGAATTGGGGTCAGCTGCATGCAAGGCAAACACCCTCCCCACTGTATTATCGCTCTGGCCCCCAAATTTCCCTGCTACTGTGGACTCCACAACTTCACATCATTTTTTGGGGTCAACAAAGACTTTTGTCACCGTTCCAACCTTTCCTCAATTCAATCCCACTCCCTAAATAATCTACCATGTGTCCTATTCCTGAGAATACTCCCTGAATAATCTCCCCCACACACATTTCAGTCTTAGAGTTTGCTTCCTTGGGGAGAATGTGCAACAGTAGACATGGTTCCAGGTGCTGGCAAGGATAATCTCAAATGCTCCCAGCAGACCATTGAAGCAGGAATTAGTCTCTCCATTCCACAGATGAGAATAACTGAGAAAATTGGGCAACTAAATCAGCAAATTTAGGCCTAGAGACACCTTACAACTCTCCAACGGTACAGATTGGATTTGGATTTAGTTTATTCAGGCTTGAAAACACCAGGTCCCTCCACTGAACTATACTTAAAGGGAGGATGCAAAGTCTAGAAATGTTTAGAAAATAGAATTTTTAAAGGACTGATTTTGAGGTCCATTTCCTAGGAGAGGGCCCAAAGCAGCCATTTTGAAAATGGTTGGTAGATTCTTCTCACACACATTCCTGTCTGTATCCCTCCCCTGCTTTTCTGCTTTTGATATTTTAGTCCATCTTCATGCCAAGTGTAGTCCCATGTCTCTAAAGTATTTCTAAAGTCCTGGAATTTGAGGGCAGAATTTGGTTGTGAAATGATGTGGAGCAATGATCAGATGTTTCCTTCTGCTTCCTTGGTTTCTGATACCCTTACGCCCCGCCCCACCAACCTCTTCCCCGAGTCTAGTGCAAGGTTCCTAGTAATAGCCAGAAATACTGTTGGAGGGGAAGGAGAGGAGAGTTATTTCAAGAGAATTAGGGTTGGTCTCCTGGACAGAGACTTAGAATCAGCAGGCGTTTTCTGCCACCATGCTAGAACTTTCTCTTATATTCTCTGTCTGTTTCCAAGGGCAACCTTGAAACCATGTTCCTTGAGCATCCCACATTTCTGTTTTGAGGCGTCCGGCAGTAGCCTGCACTTTCTTTGTGCTTAGCAGAATGTCTCCCTGGATATGTCCCAGCCCTCATGTCCAGAACTTAGTAATATGTGATGTTACAGGACACCAGGGATTTACAAGTAGACTCTTGCAAAGTGTGGAAGCAGAGTGCAGGGGGAGCAGGGTTGGGGGGCTCAACAGTGAATTTTAGATGAATTTTGTAAAGTCAAAACTAGCTGGAGCCCATCAAACATCCATCGAAGAACCATCATGGCACCATTAAGCTGTTGTCATTCCTTGACCACATTGTCCTGGCAAGGGACCTTTGATCAGTGGGGGGGTGGGAGTTGGAGGGAGACAACAGAAATGAAAACCCTTTAAGACCAGCTTTGGGGGCCGGAGCGATATCCCAGCAGGTAGGGCGTTTGCCTTGCATGCGGCCGGCCCATGCTGGCCCCAGTTCAATCCCTGGCATCCCATATGGTCCCCCGAGCACTGCCAGGAGTAATTCCTGAGTGCAGAGTTAGAAGAAACCCCTGAGCATTGCTGGGTGTGACCCAAAAAGCAAAAAAAAAAAAAAAAAAAAGACCAGCTTTGAAGATGAGAGGTACACACTTCATAGTGTCTGGGTGACTTTATTCGTACCCAACAACTCTGTGGGGTGTCACCATGTCCCTTGACTGCCTGGGGCTCATTTTCCATCTTGCTTAAGGCTCACACCTGAGCATCCTGTGTATGGGACATTTATTACCACTTCGGGGCACCCCTCTGTTCTTGGGACTTGCTTGCATTCTGTCTTGGGGATGTGTCATTTCTTTTTTAATACCCTATATCTGAAGAAACTTGTGTTCACTCTGGAGCGTGTTCCCTTTTCTCTCTCTTTCTTTCTTTCTTTCTTTCTTTCTTTCTTTCTTTCTTTCTTTCTTTCTTTCTTTCTTTCTTTCTTTCTTTCTTTCTTTCTTTCTTTCTTTCTTTCTTTCTTTCTTTCTTTCTTTCTTTCTTTCTTTCTTTCTTTCTTTCTTTCTTTCTTTCTTTCTTTCTTTCTTTCTTTCTTTTCTTTCTTTCTTTCTTTCTTTCTTTCTTTCTTTCTTTCTTTCTTTCTTTCTTTCTCTTCTTTCTTTCTTTCTTTCTTTCTTTCTTTCTTTCTTTCTTTCTTTCTTTCTTTTCTTTCTTTCTTTCTTTCTTTCTTTCTTTCTTTCTTTCTTTCTTTCTTTCTTCCTTCCTTTCCCACACCTGGTGACGCTCAGGGGTTACTCCTGGCTCTGCACTCAGGAATTACTCCTAGCGGTGCTCAGGGGACCATATGGGATGCTGGGGATCCAACCTGGGCAGCCGCGTGCAAGGCAAACGCCCTACCGCTGGACTATCGCTCCGCCCCCCTTTCTCTTTCTCCCTCACATTTCCTAAATCAGATTTCTTCACACTTTGTCTTCTGAAATTCTTTTCTGTAAGGACCAACAATGAGTCTGGCAAACCTGGTAAATATCAGGACTTCAAGTGAACTCCTGAGGGCTTTGGTGATTCCCCAGCGACCTGGTGCCTCACCTATGAGGATCTTCCGTCTGGTGGTTTTCCACACCTTTGCCTGTAACATAACTAAGGGTCTGGATTTTAGGGTGAGGCATCCTGAATAATCTGGGCAGTCCAATCTCATCAAAGTGTGGAAGTTCCTGCACTTCGTCAGCAGCAAATGGAAACAAGAACTGAGAAGCAGTGTATCCTTAGACCTTGCTCTGACTGACTGTGATGAAAGTGATTCTGAGCGGGTTGCACCCCACAGTGGGCTGCAAGCCAAGCAAAAACTGTTACTGGATGTGGGGATCCTGAAAAATCTGGTCATGCTAAAAGAGTTTTGCACATGTATCACATGTATCACTTGTTTTCCCGTTGCTCACTGACTTGCCTCGAGTGGGCACCAGTAACATTTCCATATGTCCTGTCCTGTCAAGTGCTAGTGTACCCCAAGGGCATCTGCTCGCTCAAAGCATTCCTTCAGGTCACGGGAATGAGGTCTATAATTGTTACTGGTTTTTGACATATCAAATACCACTTGGGTAGCTTGCCAGGCTCCACTGTGCGGGTAGTATACTTTCAGTAGTAGGCTCTCATCTCGTGCATCTATTGATGAACTAAATGAGAGGGGAGAGATTGCCTTTTCTCTTGGTTGGAGCTCTGACAAGTTGTGGAGTCCAGATGTTGAAAATAGCTGCCCTCATGATGTGGGGGTTCCTCTGGCTTCTTGCGAGGCTCTACTGCACATGTAACAAACAGAAAAGAATTCAAAATCTACCACGGGGGCTGGAGAACAGTAAAGCGAGGAAAACGGTTGCCTTGCACATGGTCCACCTGAGTATGACACTTGGAACTCAATTCCCCACTCCCACCCTCTCCCCAAGCCCTTTCAGGAGTGATTCTTTTTTTTTAAATTTTTTTTTTATTTTTACAATTACAAAGATACACAATTAAAAAGTTCATATTTGGGTTTTGGTCATACAGTGTTCCAGCACCCATCCCGCCACCAGTGCCCATCTCCCACCACCAACGTCCTGGGTTCCCTCCCTCCTCCCCAGCCCTCCTCCATGGCAGGTTCTTTATTTCTTTCCATTTGAGCCAGGAGTAAGCACTGCCAGGTGTGGCCCCCAAAACAAATAGAAAAGATCAACTGTGTCATAAACCCGAGGTGCTTCTGGCAGTGCTGGCCTGAGCTGCATTTCCTGGACCAAGAGGACCATGAAAGAAATGTGTCTAAGAAGTCTTAGGAACAGTTCTCAAAGTGTGGTCATTGTAGGTCCTGGAGGCAGTTTTAGGAAGCCAGGGAGGCCAGAGCTATAGACGTCTTTCCTCATTTGCAGTGCATCAGCTGGCTTAGCAGGAGAGGTCACCCCAACCAGTATGAGTGGACACTTTGGCTTGCACCATCTGCCCTGTGAGCAAACAACATGAGGCTCCTCTGATGGCTAGGCAGACCGCTCGGGAAAATGATTGCTTTATATCTTGTCCCTTGATACTGCGCCTGTTCGTGGTGAGGATAGTAGCCTGGGTGTGGGGCGAGCCCAGCAGCAGTTCTCAACCGATGGGCAGTCAGTCGAAGCAAGGTCTAAGGATACACTACTGCTCAGTTCTTGCTGTTGGGAGTTCCAAGAAGCCAGTCCTGTGGTGCTGGAGGGCTCATGTGGTGCCTGGGATCTAAACTGGGTCAGGAACACACAAGGTTTTGGTACTAACCTCTCTGCTCCCTCTCTTGCGTGCCTATGTTGTTTCCATTAGCTGCTGATGAAGTGCAAAGCTCCCTCCAAGTTCCTTGAAGTGGCTGCATCCTACACAAAAACAATCATTGTGCTGGAGCCTGAACCAGCTGCTCTTTCTTTTCCCTGGGAATATCATTATGTACTTCAGGAAAACAGACTGGCAGATAAGCTAAACTTGTACAAATGTGGGGGCTGGGGAACAAAAATCTTTAAAAGACGAGTGAAGTGAGCCTATCACTTTGAGAAAAACAACTGATTCTGTGAGTGTGTACGTGCAATAAATAACCACAGCTGAGCTTTCTAGCAGAGATCAAGATTGGGGAAATTCAGGTCTGTGACTGTCACTGACAGCCTCATTTCTCTTTGCTGATGTGTTGTGCCACCACAGATACCACTACAAAGGGAAGCATTCTTTTTAGATCCAGTAAAATAAGCTGTATAAGCTTTCGCCACATCTGAATGACTGAGGGATCAATATATTCCAAATGACAGTGCATAATGTTACCAAATCACTCCTGGGATTACCAAGTCCTTCTGGGTCAAAAGACCATGGGAAGGTTTCCATGACAGAAAGATTTCTTGAGATGATTTCTTTGTTTATCTTGTAACTAGCCTTGTAAGAGCTATCATGTGTCCAATCTGAACATGGTAAATAGAAACAATTTATTACCTGAGAAGGTTAAACATCTTCCTTCCTTCCCAGCTGCCCAGCCCCTGAATTTTGAATTTATTTCACACGATTGTTAACAAAAGTGTTCATAGAAAGTTGTTTGTGGAATCCAGTGTTCTAAGACCACTCCCACCACCAATGTGACCTTCCCACCATCACTGTCCCCATTTTCCCACTCACCCATCAAGCTTGCCCCCTTGCAGGCACAAAATAATTTGTTTTATATTGCCTGCTACAACAAAATGGTTAACGGGATTATCCAAAAGTACTTCCGGGAAACAAAATCTGTAAAAATTGTTATCTTACAATGGTATTATTAAAGTCTGAAGGTTTACTAAGTTGTTTGTTGCTAGTTGAGCCCCTGGTGTTATTCTTTTGTTTATTGAGCTTAGTTAGCATCTTTGATACTTTCCCATCTAATTTGCTGAGCTCCTACTGGGCTGTCACTATTGAGGAATTTGGAGGTGTCATAAGGGCCCATGTGTGGCTGCACTCGGGAGTTCCAGGATCTAAAGAACTGGGCCAATGAGTTTCAGAGGCTTGGCCTGGCTTTGATCTCTTCTGAAGTTAGTTATGAAACCGTGGAGCTGGGCTGTTTGGAGCCTGGATTTCTGAGTCCAGTTGTCATTTCCCAACAGGCTGAGCACAGAAGCAGGTATGATAATTCAGGTTCTTAATGAAGCTCTTATTTCATTAATAATTTAGTATTGTCATCCAGTCTTTGATTAAAGCAAGCTACACATGCTACATATGTCGCTCCTTATTTTTTGGTTGTGAAAATAGAGGTTTCAGTGTACAGATTTTATTTGTGTTCACAGGTCATGGGTTTATTATTGCCATTTCAGCGAATTCATATATATATTTTCAGTTTCCATTTGGAATACAGCAAATCTTAACAGATATAAACCACAAAAATAAAATCTCTTTGGGGATCCTCAAGAGTTTGAGGTTGTATAAGGCTGTTCCTTGAGCCTGGTGGGCAAGAGGTGGGCCTCACATCACTGGATCTGATTTTGCACTGTGGAACTACTAAGAGCCCAGAGGTCATTTCGATGGGTTTCTTACAGTTTGACTTGTGTAGCATACAATCCAGTTATTGTACTGGATTGAGTCTTAGTTATTTATTAACTGGTGGGTTTTTGTGTGAAATACAGGTTTGCCAAATTCTCTTGAAAACCCCAATGATTTGACTACACCAGGGTCACACTGGTACATGTTGGGGAGAGTAGCTGCCTCAGCAGGGCACACACAGCCTTTTCTTTCCTACCTCCCCACCCGCCCCATGGCCACAGCCTCCTCCCTCTCTGCTCTACACACCCTTCTGAGTATTCTGCCCCTCTTCATTCCTCCACTGGGCTTGCATAGTTCTGTTGTGGTTGGATGTGATCTGAATGGGGTTCCTGGTGGAAAGAAATTGGGAGAACCTGATTGCATCCAGAACCACTTATCCTGTTCCCAAAGGCTAGGGTCCCACACCAAGAACCTGAGATTACTCGAGAAGACAGAACATTTCGAAACAGAGGCAAAGATCAGGTTTGAATGCCTTTACTTTTTTTTTAACATTTTATTATACCACCGTGAGATATACAATTACAACGTTGTTCACGCTTGGGGTTTCGGTCACACAGTGTTCCAGCACCCGCCCTCCACCAGTGCCCCTCAATCACCACCCATGTCCCCAATTCCCTCCCCCTCCCACGTCCTGCCTAAATGGCAGGTTCTTTTATCTCCTCTCTCTCTCCCTCTCTCTCTCCTCCTTCTCCCACACATTGTGGGTTACACTACGTACATTTAGAAGCCATCATTTGCATTTTTTTGTCTGTATTTAATGCTCAGTTCTATGTTGGTATCAGACCTTTTGACATTTATTCACACATGTTCCCTTCTCTATCTTACCTAACCTCTGACTCCCACGCACTTGTGGTAATTTCCACTTTTGATAAGATCACTTGGTATATTTATGTCATGCAAATAAATGCAGTCATTCTATGTCTCTCTCTTTCCTTCTGACTAATTTCACTCTACATGATTCTTTCCATGTCCACCCATTTATAGGCAAATTTCATAACTTTATTTTTCCTGACAGCTGCATGGTATTCCATTGTGTAGATGTACCACAGTTTCTTTATCAGTTCTCGGGCATACTGGTTGTTTCCAGGTTCTGGCTATTGTGAATAGTGCTGCTATGAAAATAAAAGTGCGGATTGTGTTTCCGCTGTGTGTTTTTGGCTTCCCAGGGTATATTCCCAGGAGTGGTATGGCTGGGTCAAAGGGGAGCTCAATTTCTAGTCTTTGGAGGAATCTCCATATTGTTTTCCAGAAAGGTTGTACAAGCTCGACATTACCACCAACAGTGTATGAGAGTCCCCTTTTCCCCACATCCACGCCAGCACTTGTTGCTTTTACCCTTTTGGATATGGGCTATTTGTTGCAGGACTCCTCCTAAGGGCTGCTGCATCTGCTCTGAATTGCCGCCTGCAAATCACTTCGTAGATAAGGGGGTAGTCTAAATGTGGCAGTTTATCTGACCATGTATGCTGTACTAGCTGGTATAAATATTCTCCCAAGCTACCACAATCATCGTGGGACTAGCTAGATCTCACCAGCATATTAGCCTGGCCACGTAGGACCCCTAAGTAATTAGACCAGAGAGAAATGCTATTTGCTTCCAAGCAAACAAGCATGGCTCCCTGATATACTCAAAGACAACTAAAATATAAAACTACAATGAAGTAGAAGAGACTTGTGAAGGCTTGGAGAAATATTTAACTGGCATTAGTATTAGTCTTTGGTACAGAGACATGCCATCTCAGAAACCCCCTTCTCTACCCTATAAAGGCATTTCCAGGCATATCTTGGCTCAAAACATTAGCATACTAAAGGACCTAGGTGAGGTGCAGGGAGGGATTACCTAAGGGCATTTGATCCTCCCTGCTTTCCATAACAGTGGGAGGAAGGTCTGAGTTGCAGGGGGTATAAACTAGCCGGTTTCCTCTCTCATGCGCTTCTTTGTGGGCTCTCTCTTTGTGAGTGCTCACCCTTCTTGGAAGTCTTGTCTTCTTCTCCTTTTACAAGGCCTTTACACGTGGTGGCCGCCATCTTGGCCTACACGTGGCTGGGGTTCTAGCCTGGAATCCTAAGCACCGGGCTTTTCCTTTTGCTGATTTGTATGCCTGAACCTGTGATAAGTAAAGCCTTTTAAAACTGCATCGGATTCCTGAGTTTTCATCCATTCCTCTCCGGCTCGGAGGTAGAAGGGAACTTCGCTTCCCGGCACTGTTGGGGACCCCGGCACCGCGCCCGACAGCCATTCTCTGTGGTGTGAGGTGATATCTCATTGTTGTTTTTATTTGAATGCCTTTACTCTTTAGCAGTTGGCTGACTTCCAGGAGGGGTGTTCAAATAAGGATTAAACAATGAATGTAGCCCTCAGGAGTTAGAGTGTCTATGATTCGATCTGGTACTGGGTTTGGGAGTTGTGTGGCCTTGGATTCTCAGTGTCTTCCATTTCCTGATCTTCCAAATGAGACTAACGCTATAGACGGGGCTGTTGGAACAACGAGATGAGAGTCTGTAATAGCACTGGAGCAGCGCCAATAGCTCTGCAGACAATAAGCTCACAACACTTGTTAGCTATTACTTTTATTCTGCTTTTTGAGCTGGGTTTGTCTCATTCTAAAAAGGGAATGAATTATCTGAGGGTTCAGTCAGGCAAACCAGAGCTGCCTCACCACCATCTTACTGACCTCAGCGGTCTTGATATGAATGGGGAAGTTTCGAACAGAAGCTTCTAATACTTGAGAGCGATAAGCAGCATTGTTTTGATTGGCAGCCAGAAACAGAATCCACTTATGACATTTACAGTAGATTTGCTATCAGTTAGGCACGAGTCCACTTATTCATGCCTGCCTTTGTTCGTTTGATTACCCAGCTATATTTTGCATCTCTTGTCTGCTTCTGTTCAATGCAGTTCATGTCATCTGTTGGGGGTTAGAGGCAAGAAACAGCAATCTCTGTTGGAAGGGGCTTTAGTACTATAGTTCCATGTTTGTTAAAAATAATGGGTCATGTTTCCAGGGCATTGTGAAAGAGCTACTCTGGACCCAAGGCCGTGTCACTCACTGAAATACATCATGGCTTGGGAGCCTTAAACAAAGAAACAAGACTCTGAACTCTTGAAAACATTAAGTTAGTACCCAATTTATTCATAAACGATACAGTTTAAATATTTGAGTTTTTTTTCAGTCATACATTTTTTTTACTGCCATTCCCAAAATGTTGTGCATTTGGTTGACATGTATTTGCAAAGTTAGGATCTGTAATTTTAACACTGGAAACCATACAAGGCATTTGACTTACTTGCTAGTTCCTCCCTCCACCCAACAAACAAACAACAATAAACAGATTTCTTTTATATTGTGATTTACTTCTCTAAGTCTCAGAACAAAAATAAGTTTTACCTGTGCTTTTATGCTTGGCAAACACACTTGTTCATTTCTTTGGGAGAGGATTTTACAAGTGAAAAACATACATTCTTTTGGTTCAAGACCAGACAGTTTATAGCAAAACAAAGCACTTTAAGACCAAACTATGATTTTCTCTTGGGAGCTCTTAAAAGACTCTTCCATACTTTGCTTAAAGAACTGCTCAGTGGGCCGGCTCTGGGGCCCTATGGACACCCTTTCATTATGTGATTCCTTTGAAGACTTCTGAGGTCATTTATTAGGGATTGATATAAAAATTGGAACCATTCATGCTGTGGGGGTAAGATACCTCCCTTAAGAAGGCAAGGGCTGGCCAGGAGGCATGCAGTCTGGTCTGTTTATGATTAAGAGGTATGACTAGAAAGCAATGAAACTGATTGGGGACAGGTTGCAGCGTCTGGAATCAGTCTCATGACTTTCTACTCCCACCTCTGAGACCGCAGGGCCTTTGTGCTATTGGCAGGGAGATAGGCTATTCTCAGGAGACTAGGTGCCAACCTGCTTCTGACGATCTCTACAGTAGAATCACACACTTTAGTCCTTTGGTTGTGCTTGGAGGACTGCACTGGCATCATCTGGGATCTTGGAAGAGATGCAGGATCTTGGGCCCTAGCAAACTCATTGCCCTGGTCTTAATTTCATGGAGATCCTCAGGCAATTTGAATGCACAGTAAAATAGGAGAGGTACTGTGTTAGGTGTTCAGACTCAAGGCAAGAATATTAGTGCTTGGTGGATCAACCTCTTTTCAGTAGAGAGAGCATTCTGCGTAGGAAGGAATTATAGATAACAATTGCAAAAACAGTATGGGTGTTTTTTTATTTTAAACATGCAAAATACAGTCCATGCATCTGCCCGTTTTGAAAAGTCTCTCATCCCCTAACAGATAAAACCAAATTATGTCTTGGCTAGCAACATTCAATAAATGTTTCAAAATGCTTTATAGTGTAAATATAATAAGAAATTTAGCAAAATTTCAACAAACCTGTATAAAAAAGATACTGATACCGTTTTATTGTTATTTCAAGGTGACATGCTGTAAAGAGTAAGTTATAATTATTTGTGTTTCTTTGTAAAAAGTCTTTAACAATACAAGGGCTTAACAGATCCAGGCCTCAGGGCTACACATGCAAAAAAAAAAAAAAGAAAAACAGAAAGTCAGTAGATAAAAATCACCAAAACGTGCTATTTTTAAACGCGTATGTGGTTGTTTTAAATATAGGAGTAGTAGAAGTATTAAATATTAGCAGAGCAGTATTTCAGAACTCTGTAAAATGTGTGGTGTTCACGGTGCTAGTGTCCGGGAAGACTCATACACCTCTGATGAACATTTTGGTTTAATCCCTTTGCCATTGTAATAGTCCACAACTTGGTTTGGGACTTCAGCCAATACGCTCTTTGCCAGGGCAGCTGGAGATGCCTGCAGGGGAGAAGAAATCACCGTGACTTTGGTCATGGACCGAAAGGCAAGCTTGCTTCATTCATTCATTCATTCATTCATTCATTCATTCATTCATTCATCCATCCATTCATTCATTCACTCACTCCAGTCACTCAGTCACTCAGTCACTCACTTAGTCACGCACTCACTCACTCACTTATTCACTCATTCTCCCATCCATACATTAATTCCCTTAGTCTCATTCTTTGTTGAACCATCCTGAAACCAAGTCATGCAAGAGCTGTCAGATCATTGAAAAATGAAACTTTCATTGCTTTAAATGCAAATCTCAACACACAGTCACACTCGAAGCTGGGTAAAAATGAGAGGGCAGAAAGAATTGTCAGAGGGTAAGGGCTCTTGCCTTACATGTGGCTGACCCAGGTTCAATTCCCAGCATATGGGCTCCTGAGCAGGAATTTTCTATGACCACAGTCAGGAGTAAGCCCTCAGCAACATTGTGCGTGGCCCTCCCAAAAGAGAACCACGCTTGTCATAGATAAATTCGCCATTATGAGAAGGCAAACCTATTCCTAAACAGCACTGTCAAATATAACATGTGGCTCAGATGAACATTTCCACCGCCCTGGTCCAACAGCTAGTCACTGGCGGGATGATTCTAGAGTCCTAGAAAAGCAGCCAGTGTGATGAAAACACACCTTTAGTATTTCATTACCCACCCCCGACTCCATGGGGGCCGCCATCTTTCACATCCAGACTTCCCTTTCGTCACAACTCCACCCAACAGACCAGACTGTCACAGCCCGGCTGCACGGCTGCTAGCGGCCGCGGTTCATCAATAAATGTTTTATTCAGAGGTGACTACAAGAGTATGTTACCCGCACGGCAAGCCTGGCAAGAAGTTCGTGTCATATTTGATATGCCAAATGCCAGTAACATTTATATTAGGTCTTTCCCATGACCTAATATAATGGTTTGAGGCTCTTTATGTTCCTGGAGCAAGCGGATACCTTTGGGTTCTACTAGCATGAGACAGGACATATGGAGATATTACTGGTGCCTGCTCTAGCAAATAGATGATGAGCGGGAAGATAATAGTGATAGTGATAGTATTTAATTTAATTCAAATGATTATCTGCAACTGTATTGGCCAGTGCAGTTGCCAAGTGACAATTCTTGCTTCTCTGCACTGGTGGCTCTGATGAGAAAATGAGGGAAAGGGCAGAAAAATCAGAGAACCTGGCAATGTCAGTCTAATTCTTGCACTCACTCACCACTGCCACGGGCCAGTGCTGTGCTAGCTTTCTACTGGTACCTCCTCACTAATTTGTGTCCTGTTTGCCTTGTGTGATAGAAACAAGTATGTGGCACAGATAAGTTAAGTCACTTGCCTAGAGCCACACAGCCTGGAGCCTGCATCCTGTTTGCTCCCAAGCCTCTGTGCCCATGAGTTCAGGAGACAGTGCATGACAGCTGACTCCTATCAGCTATTAGTTTCTGTTTTATTTACAGCTCATTGAATTTAGAGAAGATTCATTTAGATAATGAAATGGGTTTTAAAGTCTCATTTGAAATCCATAAAGATAAGGGGGGAGGGAGCATGTCTCGCCTCCTGTCATCCGGCATTAGTCATTCCTGTAGCAGGCGGAGACTGTAGCACAGCAGCCCCAAAGTCCTTGCTTCCCATAAGGCCCTAGTGGCCAAAGGTTCCCCCTCCCCAACTTTCCCCTAGTGACCAGTGTGCCCTGCTACCCCCATTGCCTGCTCTAGTTGTAAGGCCTACCTGTGGCCACTGCTCTCTGCTCTAAAGCCTGATTTGTGGCTCCTTCTCACCCTTCCTGGGCATCTTAGCAGGACACAGTTCTGCTGATATCTAAGTGCCAACAAGGCATCTCCAGAATATTCCTGAGGCTTGGATCCCACTGCTGCAATCTCAGGACCTAGCACATGACTTGAGCTTGAACAAGACACTCCAAAGGAGGAGGAGGAGGAAGGGAGGCGTAGAAGGAATAGCAGGAGGGGCCAGAGCGATAGTCCAGTGGGTAGGGTGTTTGCCTTACCAGCGGCCGGCCCGTGCCAGCCGGGTTCGATCCCAGGCATCCCATATGGTCCCCGAGCACCGCCAGGAGTAATTCCTGAGTGCAGAGCCAGAAGAAACCCCTGAGCATCGCGGGTGTGAGCACATCCCTCCTTGCAGGGCCTGGTCTCTTCTCTCCTCTCCCCTCCTTGCTCTCCAGTCATCTGCATCATCTGCAGGGCAGTCAGGCCTCTTTTATGTAATACATGAGGGTTTTATCTGAAAACATCCTCAGGGAGAAAACTGAACTAGGCTACCCTTACCCACAATATCACTGACAGTGTGCTCAGGGGGCCTTGGGTATTGCTGTTGTGGCTTGGGAAGTCCCTGCGGCCAGGGGATTGATTTTATGTTTCCTTAATGCGTCTAGGATACCGCAGTGCTTCTTACCCAGAGACCCGTAATTGTGTGGTTAAAGTGCTAGGAGCGGTACCTTCTTGTTCAGGGGACCCGAGAGCAAGGGGTGTTCTCCTTCCTTGGTCCTAGCATGGCTTGTGGCCCGGGGGTAGAATGAAGGCTGCAGCTTGTCATGTGATCTCAGTGCTGCTCCACAGGTGCTGAACTAACCACTAGCCCCTGGAGGTCCATTATTCTGTCCGTGCCCCTGATGTTCCTTACCTGGGTAACTGGGGTCCCAGGGTGAGCTCCAACTGGGGTTCAGAGGAGCCTGACAAAGGAGCGGGTGGTGTTAGGCTGGAGGAGTCAAAGACTCTTCAAAAGCAGCCCCAGGAAGGAGCACTGGGTCAGGAGCCCCAGGGAGGAGCACTGGGTCAGGAGCCCTAGGGAGGAGCACTGGGTCAGGAGCCCCAGGAAGGAGCACTGGGTCAGGAGAGCATCTGATGCGACCTTCTCCTGACTTGAAGCAACCAGCTGGGGACAGAGGTGCTGAGGGGTTCTAGCAAAAGTTCCAGCAGGAACTTTTGAGGGTTCCAGCAGGAACCCTGGAGTCAAGGGGTGCAGATCACAGCAGGCAGGAAGGGTTTCGGGAACAGAATCTCCCCAGCAAAGGAAGGACAGTTGCATCAGTTCGGAAGAGTCAACAGGGTAGCTTCAGGCTAACTCAGGATTTGGGGTTGTCTTGCTGGGAGATTAAGTTCACTACTGGATGCTGTGGGGGCACTGTTGGTAGATGGGGGATGCTGGGGCCTGGGTTCTAGGGGAGGGAGAGGATGGAAGATGATGGACTGTCTATAGACCCCCGTGTGACCTCCACGGACTCCTGGGGCAGAGCATGAGAGTTTGCATGAGAGTCTGCATGAGGAGTTTTCTTGGGCCCAGCAGCCCCGAGAGAGCTGGGGGGAAAATGGCGCCAAGGCCGGGTGAAACCCAAGAGGTGCAGGGTTTGCTGGAATTTGGAGGATTTTCATTAGGAAATCCAGAAAAAATCATTCCCGAATACTATTCCCGATGTAGTGATTTGGGTTCAAGATGTGAATGCTCCTGTTCAAGTGTTAAAGATTTAAGATTTCTCTCTTCTCCTAGAAGGCGGTGCCCATAATTTGGGGAAGGCGGGGGCTTCCCAAGCTCTGCTCAGAGGGTCTTGAGATCCCTCTGGCAATTCTCTGGTCCTGTGGTGCTCGGGGTCCAGTCAGGGTCAGGCCATCCTGGTGGTCTCAGGGGCTTCTGGAACTATCAGTGCTAGAAGGGCACCATGTGGTGCTGAGAGTCAAACCAGGGTCAGCAAGGGGTGCGCCTTCACCCCAGTACTATTTCTCGGACACCCCCTCCCCCTAATTCCATTTAACCCTTTGAGGCATCAACCAGTTTGGAACCGGCTTAGAGAAGTCACTCCAGCTTTGTTTCCAATGAACCACAGTTACCTCATTTGGGCTGATCCTCTATGACTTAAATCTGATGTTGCTTATGACAGATTCACGGAGGATTTTGAGCCAAGCCAACACCAGCTCCTGCCAGGGTGCAGAGCTCTACCACGAGAACCAAAGCTGCGTCTTTAGTGCTCCTTGTTACTTTCCTCAGGCAGCCCCAAACAGGGGGGGGGATCCCAAGGTTGGGAGGCCCCAGAGATCCTTGAGTCTTTTGCTGAGGGAAAGTGCCAGGGAAGGGCTGGCTACCATAGTCACATGATCCCTGTCCACAACTGGGGCTGCCCTGCTTTCTCTTAAGTCCAGCTAGCAGAGGGGGACCGGGAGAAGCCCAGGGCTAAGGATCCTTGTAGAGGTGACGTGTCCGTATCTATTAGAATCACACTTCTAGAGTCGGCACTACCCTATGCCTGGGGCCCATGTAACTGGGCTTGAGGGGGTGTGAGGGAAAGAGAACAGCTCTGGCACTTGCATGTTGATAAGCAGGTTCAATCCCCAGCACCCAATATGGTTCTCTGAGCCCTGCCAGGAGTAACTAAGCCCTGTGCACCTCCCAGGTGTGGCCTCCCCCAAACACAAAACGGAGCAAAACAGTAACTGTCAAGGAACCAGACTGGGGGGGGAGGAGGGAGGGAACTTGGGTTCATCAATGGAGGCAGGTTGGGGAGGCTTGGAGCGGTGGGACTAGGAATGGGAGCACCGGTTCGCTGGAAAGCCCACCAGAAACAAAGATGTAGACCACAAAATAAAATAGAAAAAAAAAAGAATTCAAGCAAGGATATAACAGTGCAGTAGAGCCCTGGTGGGGACCAGTCACCACCACCCCCCCCCCTCCCATCCCCACGGGATCTGGGGCACGTGTCCACACGCAGCCCTGAGCTGGCCCTGCTGCCCACTGCTTACGTGCTTGAAGTTCCGGAAGGGCACGAACTGGGCGATGTCGCTGGGCACGGGCTCGCCCTTTGGGGGACCGCAGGATGCCGTCGTCCCCCGTCCAACATCTGCATGTCACTGAAGTCGGCGTTGCCCACGCCACGATGATGACCGACATGGGCAGGTGGGAGGCATGGGCGATGGCCTCCGCGTGTCCGCCATGTCCGTGGATGACGCCGTCGGTGAGAATCAGCAGGATGAAGTATTGCTGCCGTTGGGTGGGGGTGCAGCGCCCACAGCAGGGAGAGGGAGAAATGGGGAGACCAGAGAAGTTGGTTAGGGACACGGTCCCCTGGGTTTGACCAGGTCGGGGCAGCTCCTGGGAGCTGGACCTAATAGTGGCCCCGGTGGAGGAGAGCCAGGGCAGGTGGTGGGAGGAGCAGCAGGGAGGGAATGCAAAGCTCCGGCTCCCCAGCCCTGCCCTGGGTCTCATCACCATCAGCTTCTGCTGAGCGTGCACTAGAGTCGCCTCTGCAGCAGAGTCGCTGCTCTCATGCTTATTGTGGAGTTATTAGAATGACGTAGACATGCCCGGGTGTTCCTAGATCAACTGATGTGGAAGGAAGACGGGGAAGAGAATAGTACAGCGGGGAGGGTGTTTGCTTGCATGTGGCTGGCCCAGGTTCTATCCCTGGCATCCCATATATACCTCAGTTAATTCCTGAGTGCAGAGTCGGAGTAACCCCAGTGCATCGACAGGTGTGGGTGCCCCTCCCCCCCAAGAAAGAAAATGTGGCATGTGGGCCACAGCGGTAGTACAGTAGCTAGGGTGCGTGCCTGGCGTGTATCCAGCCTGTGTTTGATCCTCAGCATCCCCTATGCCTCCCTGAACCCTCTCAGGTGTGATCCCTGAGTACAGAGTCAGGAGTTAGCCTTGAGTACCACTGGATGTGACTAAAAACGCAAACCAACAAAAAAAAAAAAAAAGACAAGTATGTGAATAAAATGGAATAGTTTTCTGCCAAACTAAAAGAGGCAAACCGCGCAACATACGGCAGTAAAGGGGCTGGAGCCATTACACAGGACACCTGCTCTGCGCTGTTCTATGGTGCCTTTAGCTGTTCTATGGTGCCTTTAGCTTTTTTATGGTGCCTTTAGCTGTTTTATGTTCTATTCCTGTTTACACCTGTCAAGAGGCGCAGACCTCACGTCAAATGTTCCTAACATTGGGGCCGGAATGATAGTATAGTGGTTTGCCTTGCATGCAGCCAACTTGGATTCAATCCCCAGCATCCCACATGGTTCCTGAGCACTACCAGGATTAATTCATGAGTGCAGAGCCAGGAGTTTGACCCCCCAAAAGCTAAATAAATAAATAGATAAATACATGTTCTTAACATGAACAGGGTTGTGGGAGCACAGTAACTTTGTCTATCAATGCTGGGATCTTTTGGGGGAGCACTGGTGGTGCAGAGCCTTACTGCTGGCTCTGTGCTCAAGGATTAGTCTTGGGTGGGCTCAGGGGACCATAGGTGGTGCCAAAGGTTGAACAGGGTTGACTGGTGCCAGACAAATGGCATATGTCCTGTACTATGTCTTTGGCCCTAAAGATTTGACTTTTTTTTAAGGCGTCTAAATCTATTCATTAGCTAACACAATGGCTCCATCCACTGTGGAACTTTGAGATGGGGTGAGAGCATCAGAGAAACAGAATTTTTCATTCTGTATCATTTTAATGTGAACTAGAAATTGACGGATGCCAGATCCAGGAATGGGAAACTTGGGAAGTTTGTTGAGACAACCAGAATGATCAATCCTTCTTCTCAGGTGCACTTCTGAAGGTCCGGGCAGTGCCCTGTGTGGAAAGGGCGCGCTTCCACTCCACAGAGCTAGGAGCTGTGGACTGAATCACCCTCTGTGCCTGTCTCCAGCCTTCACATGCCACTTATTCCCTCCAGGGGCTGCCTCTGTGTTGCCTGCTCAGAGCCTCCAGGAACAACTCCCTGACTCCTCACACCCCTCATCCAGAGTTGTCAAGTTCTCACCTAGGGCTCGGAAAAGACTTTCTGTGCAGGGACAGTAATAGAGTTTAGGCTCCGCGAGCCAGTCTAGTACCCAGGGCAAAGACAGAATTCTGACAAGTGTAGGGAGAAAGACAGACCTAATCTGATTGGAGGTGGCCGTGCTCCAGTGGAAGTTTCCTGAGGGTTGCTGAAATCTTAATGTCATTTCACACGCCACAAAAATCCTCTTTTGGCTTCCCCCCTCCCAATTGCTAAGAAATGCAAAACCTATTCTGAGTTCACAAGCAATTGAGCAAATGGGCTCAATGTTTGTTGAATGTCGTTTGTTGAAGTTCACGAGAGAACAGAGCGGCTCACCGCAGGCCATGCGAGCAGGTGGCTGTCTGTGAACTTCGGGTAATTGATATTTTTATTTTCATAACCTCCAGCGAATCCTTATCATTTTTTCTAATAATAAACATCATTGTCAAAATCAAATTAGCATTCGCTGTATTTGTAACTCAATTGCCTAAAGAAAATACGGATCGTCGCCTGTGAGATCACTGTGACTGCCAACAAGCTTGATCCATCATTTGCCCTCAACTCTAACTTTGGAATTACAGAACTATTGAATTAGCTTCTGGCTCCTCTAATGTAATATTAATAAAAGAAGTATTTTATTACTCTGTGGACAATGCATCTGTGTCGCATTTAAAAATAGTTGCTAACAGCAATTCAACATAATGAGCTGATTTTATATGATATATTTCATTGGGTGCAGTTAGAACCACTTTTGAGGACTTCACGGTATTTACCAGCAGCTGGTGAACTTGGAATAAAAAGCTAAAGAACCCTGGTCTGAAGAGTTTGTCAGGCGTTTAGAATCTGAGTCTTCCAGGCTCTTTCCAGCTGACAGGAGTGAAAGGCAAAGACAGACCAAAACCCTGACAGAGGGCCGGGGACATAGCACAGGGTTAAGGCTCTTGACCTGCGTGGGGCTGACCCCAGTTTGACCCTTGACACCACACCTCGAGCTCTGCCAGGTGTGGTGGGGGTTTGCTCAGGCCCTTACATTGGCCAACCCAGTTAGGTTGAATTATCAGCCCCTCCCACATCCTCATAAGCACTGTTTGGGATCCCCCATCCTCTTTCTCCCTTACCATCCGCCTACTCCCTTCCCCTTGCAAAATCAAACAAACCAACTCTGATGGGAATTTTTAACAGCCAGCAGTAATACCTATTTCTACAGTCAGCTAGGAAACTAGCTCCTAGAAAAAAAGAGTGTTTCAAGGGGAGGGCTACAGAGTGCTCAGGGCTTACTCGGGCTCTGGCAGTCAGGGATCTCTCCTGGTGGAGCTGAGACCAGGTGTGGTACCAGGCATTGAACTTGGGTGAGAAACATGCAAGGCAAGTGACTTATCTGCTGTATTATTGCTCCGGTCCCAAGAACACAGCTTCTGAATGTAGTTTGTGTTTTAATACAGCCTCTGAATGTAGTTTGTGTTTTAATGAAGAGGGAACTTTTTTCTTTCATTCTAGAAAAGTTCCCCAAAGCCAAGGAGGCAATCCTACAGCCAGAATCCATTAATACATGCTAAGAGTTAAATTCTAAGCCTCAAGACATAGTGGCTGCAAAGGGTCTTGGTCTGTGGACTGCAGAAAAACCCAGAGACACCTGTAGGGTTTTTAGCCTCAGTGTTCCTGGCCTCTGGGGCTATTGGATTGGATGCCCCCTGCACTGGGTCCTTTGGGGTCCCTTGGGGAATGGGTGTAGACTACTGTCAGTCCTGACTCCTGACCAGGAGGTTTTCACTTTTGTGAGTCCAGAGACAGTTGGTTCACTTCTCAAATCATGCTGTCGGGGATAAAGAAGAACAGAGAAGTGCGAACCCCTCTTTTCACTAAGACCTAGGGAGAATACTTAGATCATAAAACCCACTCTGCATTTTGGCTTTCTAAGCCTGACTTCTTAATTAGAGGTTCTGGTGATAAAATGTTAGTAAAAACAAAACAAAACACCAACCTTGCCCAAATTTTCTCCCTGCCTCTTACTTCTCTGAGGACTGAAGTGGGCGTGAGGGCCTCTGGGAGTTTGGCTAGACAGAGGTGCTATTGACTCAGAGGAGTGTTGGGGGAGGAAAGTTACTGGGGAAGAAAGACCATGGAAGGAGAGAGAGATGAGGAGAGAGAGACAAGGTGATTTTTTTAATGAATTTTACTCCAAAGGAGACAAAAAAAGGGAACAGTAGCTAAAGGTACAGTGGTGTCCAGGGAGAGTTGAATTGGAACAGGAGCTTCTATAGCATGAATATTTGCTAGTCATCAGGAAAAAGGGGGCAGGCCGGATGCTGTAGCGAATGAAGGGTTTCTAACTGCTGAGTTCATGGTGCTGGGGACCCCAGGGAAGGGGGCTGGTGAAGCACAGGGAAGGCTATGGGGGACAGGTTCAGCAGCTGCTCTAAGCCAGGTGTGTAAGCCAGGTGGAAGGCACAGCTCCAGTGCAAACCGGTAGAGGGGTGACGGAAGACAACAAGTACAGTTTAATTTCCTACAAACAGGATCTTGGGACCCAGGAGAAATCACAGGGAGGGGGAAAACTTCAGTAATATTCAGCTAAGTCTGGGGGAAAATCAAAACCTAAAAAAATGAATCATGCTGATATCAATGAAAGTGAGACAGAGAAAAACTATTAGGGTGCTTTGTTTAGCTGTCAATTTAGAAGTAAAACAAACGCTGGGTGGAGTTTAATTACTAATACACTGTGAGCATAAAATAACATTAATACTATGGTAAAACATGATATTCCCATTAAAAAAAGAAAGATGAAAGAAATCCACAGACGTGGATGAGGGGTTCTTGCTTTGATGCGTGTGTTGTCGCTCTTGGCCACCAGGGGGCAGAGCTGCCATTTTACTTTGCTTCCCTTCCATCTGTAGTTTGGGTACAGGGCAAAGCAAGCTTATTTTTTGGACAGTTTTTTTTTTTCTTCTTCATCGAAACCTAGGGTGGGCTATCCTCCATAAGCCATTGTTCAGTGTTCCTTGTGTTCCATTGATGTTGCAGACGTGTTGAGACTTATTTTGGTTTGATTTTTGGGCCACAGGTGATGGCACTCAGGGGACCATATGGGATGCTGGAGATTGGAACCCAGGTCAGCTGTGTGCAAGGCTGTGTGTACAGCTGCCCACTGTGCTATTTTTCAGGTCCCACTGTTGAGACATCTCTAAACCTAACAGTTACCCAAAGGGATGACTAGGCTGCTGCCCATTTGCCAGACAAGGAGACTGAGGATAGTTTCGTGTCCAAACTCACACATGTGGAAATGATTGGATATACTATTGCAGAGGGAGGGATGCTGTGACTAATATCCCGCCAGGGACACCCCCCCATTAGCAAGCAGGCCACCCTCCCTCCCTTCTCCTTACCGACGCCTCCTTGGTGTTGGTTTCCTCCGAGGCGGACTTGGCAACCTTCTGAATGATGGGGGCGATGTTGGTGGGGCCGTAGAGCTGGAGCTTGGGAAGGCAGCTCTGGTAGGCTTCCACCACCCCTTGAATTCCTTGAAATTAGCCAAGAGCGAGAGTTCACTGTTTTTTGAAAACCTATTTGTAATCAAACACATACAAGCAAAGCACTGAACCCTCCTACATTCCTTAGTAACGTCAGACTGATGTTCTGAAGATCAAGAGGGAAGAACCACGTGGTGGGTGGTGCCGCCTACATGCCCGCGGAATCACTCAAGACTGAAGACCCGAGTTCATGTGAAAGATCATTCCAAGAATCTCAGTGCCTGTGAGCTAGATGATGCCGGGCACAGGTACATTCCAAAGGCGCAGAAAATGGCTTCGGAAAGAGGCCTGTGACCTGTAATGAGGTTACAGGAGACAGGATTCAAACCCAGTTCTGTGGAGGCTTCAAGGGCTGGGCTCCACAAGGCACACAGACTCTCTTATTTTTCATTTCATTTATTTAAATTTTATTATTATTATTATTATTATTATTATTATTATTATTATTATTTTGCTTTTTGGGTCACACCCAGCAATGCTCAGGGGTTCCTCCTGACTCTGCACTCAGGAATTATTCCTGGTGGTGCTTGGGGGACCATATGGGATACCAGGGATTTAACCCAGGTTGGCCACGTGCAAGGCAAATGCTCCCCCTTCCCCCACTGTGCTATTGCTCTGGCCCCTCTTTTTTTTTTAAAGTAAAATGTTTGTATTACAGAGAGAGGGAGGGTAGGGAGAGAGAGAGAGGAGAGAGAGAGACAGAGAGAGGGAGAGAGACAGAGACAGAGAACACAGCCTGTTTCAGAGTCGATGAAACAAGCCTAATTCCCAAGCAGGGATGCCGGATGCAAACCATTTCCCTTGTTACATGCAGATAGGGGACCCTAGCCCTGGGCTTTTGGGAAAAAATAAAATTTAAGAAGAAACCAGCCAACTCTGAAGTAGCCCCAAAGACAGGAGGACTAGACCCTTTTGAGGTGCAAATCTTGAGCTCTTTGGAGACAGGCATCAGTCTGGCGCAGAAACTGAGGCTCACTCTGAGAAGGGTGGAGCCCTCAGGGAAAGAGGATCAGCAGGAGAGCCTGAAGGTCCTGAGGAGAACCAGGACGGGAGTCAACAGTGGGAATTCCTCTGTGACAAAGCCCCCATTAATTTCCATGCACGTGGAGAAGTCCAGGGCATGACAATTTGGAGAACTTGTCTATAACCTTCTCCCAAAAGTCATTGAAGCTTTCTTCCATTCTGGAGACGCCTGTGTTATCTCTCAAACGCCTATTCCTCTTTCTCTCCCCTCAGGTCTCTTTCTATATAAACTGTTTTGCTTTCTCATTTCTCCTCCTTCTGAAATTCTTTTCAGTCAGGAACGACGAAGCTGAAGTGCCTGCGCTGAGGTGAAGACTGACTTTGCTTTTCCTGCAAAGCCCAATTCCTCACTTTAGTCTGAGTCCACAGCCCCAACAACTCAGCCTCATGCTGTGCAGAGCAAGTGGGCTTCACAGCAGCTTGGACGGCCGCACCTGTCTCCTGGGGCTGTGAGCGTCCAGGGCTCGTAGCTCTTTACCAGTCCTGATCCCTGTGAGCACTTCCCGTGGCCCAGGCAGGTTGAGCTGAGGGGTGAAGCACTCTTTTATTCTTTCATCTTTCTTGTACCTCAATTTTCCAAGCCACCAGCAACACCCTTAAAGACAGAAAGGGGGAACCTCTGGGTGGGAGGAATTGCAAGCAGAGAGATGGGGGAATTTACTAGTAATGTTTGTTGGCAGAAAAATACCATCTAGAACCTAAACCAGCCCACAGGTTTAGAGGCCTTTGAGACATAGGACCCATCCCAGGCACCCAGCCTGGGAAGTTTAGGTGTGTAGTATGTGCACAAATTCTTACTGCAAATTCTGCAATAAGATGCAGAATTTCAGGCCCCAAACAAAGAGCCAAATGCTGCTTAGGTCAACAAAGAAGTGAAACAGGAAAGCAAGAAGGAACATTGGCCCAGACACCAAGAAGAATCACTGGAACCAAAATTCATTGCTCCTAAGATGAGCCTGCAGTGAGACCCCTACAGCAGCAGAGACACCTCCCACAGCCAAGCCCCACCCTGTGCTAGCTCCTCCCTCACATGGCTCAGGGTGAAAGACTAAATGTTGGAACCCCAGTGCCAGAGAAGGCCCAACCATCGCTACACCAGAGCCCCAGCAGTGCCCACGCCTGCCCCTTGGCTCACTCATCTCGCACTCGGTGAGGAATGAATGAGCTGCCACAGGCCCTCCTGCTTCCAGCTCTGGTTAGAAGCTGTGAATTCTGCCTACAGGGACCTCAACAGCAGGGAGATGACCTGGAGCACATTTACTCAAGGTGGCCCTGGATGCAATCCCCTAAAGCCAGGAGCTGGTGTGAAACTTAAGAGCATTGAAGTGAACACTCACCCACACCGCATCCCGCACCCACCCCCCACTACCACCTCTAAAGGCTGCTGCTCCAGTGGCTGGAGAAGGGGCAAGCAGGGAGCTGTTGATGGTTTTCTTCTGATATTCTTAGCATGGCCTCTGTGCCCAAGGTAGAGCCTCCCGCTCCAGGGAGGAAGGTGCACAAGACCCTCCTGAGGTTGTTTCCCATGACCACAGGACACCTGCTCTCTCTCTCTCTCTCTCTCTCTCTCTCTCTCTCTCTCTCTCTCTCTCTCTCACACACACACCAGTTCTTGGGGTTTGTTTAGTTTTGTTTTGGGGTGCACACCGGTGGTGCTCAGGGCTTACTCCTGCTCTGCACTCAAGAGATCACTCCTGGCAGGTTCAGGCCAGAATGTGGTTCTAGGGATTAAACTCGGGTCATCTATGTTTTAAGCAAATGCGTGGCCCACTGTACTATCGCCCTGGACCTCTAGGGTATAGTTGGATGAACAAGTTCTATTGGTTCTGCCCTTGGACACATGCTTCTACACCCAGGGAAAGAGCCACACCCTCTTTCCTCAAAGCCCAAAGGCACTTGGTGCTGCCTGATTGTGAAGCTAAGTGTTGGGCCATAAAAAATTCCTGCCCTTCCCCCACCCCCTCCCTTCTCGCCTGAAATAAGGGTGTTTGATTTCCCTTTCAAGAGTTTCAGGCAGTTGGATTCTATTTGTGAAGCACTTAAACCTCAGGATATATATTTTATAATGTGGTTGTGAAAATTTATTCTTATGGTTTAAGAAGGGGGTGTTTTAGTTTGAGGAATGGCAAGCCACAGTAATTTGGGGTGATAGATTATGAGACAGGCAGGTAGATAGCAGAGGGCCCATGGCAATGGATTTTCTGAGAAGTATAAATCCAACAGGCCTGAAGCTACAAGAATTAAGGCCTAGTCTTGATAGGATCTTCCTGGAGCCAGTACCAGACCCTGAGAGGATTGGACCTCCCTCTGAGAGAAGCTCCAGCAGGAACAAAGGTCAGGAAGACCAACCACCACTCCCAATACTATTCCCTTGACAACCACTGAGCCACAGGACTCTTACCTAGGTAGGAACCCCACATGGGGGCAGCTTGAGAAAATCCCTCTAAAAGCCACCTTGAACAAAGGAAGGGTGAGCATATGCTGCCAGAGCCCATGTGCCACTTGTGCCCATGGAGCTGGCACATGCGGCGCCCACATCTCCCTCCTGAGATGTGCTCTTTCATGCTTCTATATCTAATGCTGGGGTGTGTGTCCGGGGGTTCCCTCTGCGCTTGGAGAAGTCTGTGTTCTCTCTTAGAGTCTCCTCTCTCTCTCTCTCTCTCTCTCTCTCTCTCTCTCTCTCTCACTCACTTTTTCTCCCTCCTACCCTTTCCTAAAAACCGCCAAATAAAATCTGCTTTTACTTCACTGCTCATCTCCTGCTCAAATTCCTTTTCTGTGAGGTATGGACAAGATCTGCAAGGCCTAAGTAAGGCCTAGTCTACCCAGTCGGTCCAGGGGTGAACCGGGTTGGGAGAAAGTGACCATCCCTGTCTCACATAAGCCACCCATTGGGACCCACTGACTTCAAGAAGGACTATATGAACAATGGGACTTGGGCACCAGAGGTGATAAAATGCTGTCCCAGCAACACAGATAACATAGTTTCAGATGTTCAAAGATTGATGATGGAAATCACAGCATGCTCTGCTGAGATCTCTGTATCAGAACCAACCTTGGCTCCATTCTCTTCCTCCTTGGTGAGGAGGAGGAGAGGGACATTCCTACCTCCCTCACTGCAAAAGCATCTCACAACCTTCATAGTAAGACATGTATGTGACTATCTGATATTGAGGAAGCAGGAAAAATAATCCCAGAATAAAATGTGCAATCAGAGTTGTCCTCATGGTCTTATCATCATTGCTGAGTGGCAGTTGGGGAAATTCTCATTAGAAATTCCAGATCACAGATGAAAGTCTTGGAGAAGGCTCTTTCCGCCACAAGATCCTAAAGTTCCTTGTTGAAATCATAGGGTCTGCTACCAGGCTCAAAGAGTCAAAGGATTTCCCTCCTCACCCCCTCCTAATCCCTCCATGGAAAACAACCTGTAAAGAATCAATATTGAACACTTGGACAACAGGAAGGACTCTAGCACACTGCTATCATTGTCATCAAGCACATGTATGTGAGACCAAACAGAATCAAAAGCTGGAACCAACATATTTGTTCACCACTTCTGCAATCTGTCTTTGCTAGACTTCCTTTTTTTTAGCTCTGTCATTAGAATTTTCCCTTGCCTTGGGAGTAGCATGGTTCATCTGGGTCCAGGAAACCTACATTTGTTTCAGCTGGGGACAATTCTGCATCAGAGGAAAGAAATGAAACTGGACAGGTACAACGGGAAAAGTAGCAAGTTGTTGACCCTCTTTGATATTGGGATTTACCTGCACACTCAGGGTTGTCTTCATTAAAGTTGATTGCGAAGTCATGAGAGACCTAGACACCAATTAGAATTGAAAAAAGGAAGAAAGAAGAATTATAACTTTAATCCAGCCAGGAGGCACTGGGGTTTAGAGTCTGCAAACAAATGCCCAAGACATTCATTATGTGTTAAGCAGCAGGAACCATTTTAAGCCTTTATACAATCAATCTGAGATGGAGGGTGAATTCTTAGCTCCCTGCAGAGCCGAGGTGACAGCAAGATTTTCTAGAATCAGATAAAGGAGGGGGAGGATAAGATATATAAAAAAATCCAAGAGGAAGAGTTCAAATGTGAACTCCAAAGAGCTTCCAGAGAAAATTGGCCATGGGAAGGAGGCTGAGATTTAGCTAAGCTCAATTTGGACCCAGTGATTAAAAAATAAACAAATAAAGCTAACTCAGTAACCCAGGTTGTTTGCTCGATGTGGGGGTGATCAGAATAGCATCAGCTAAACTGCTGACATTTCAGAAACATTCTAATGGGATATGCAGAAAGAGAGGGCTGGGATTTTTCACACAGACACAGGTGAAACAGACTGAACTCTACAGCTAGTTACAAAAAGTAATATATCTTGCCATCTTCGACCACAAATTCTCTATCTGGAGGAACCGATGGGCCAGAGCAAACGACACTGTTGATTTTTTTTTCCTTCTAAAACCTGATAAGACAAGAGGGATATTCTGGCATCCAGACACTTTCCATTGCATCATTTGGAATTTTACAGATTCCTTCCCCTCCCTCCCCAAGCTATTTCTAAACATCAACTGTCTTGTGGGAGAGAAAATAGGTCATTGTGGTAAAGATCACATCCCCCTCTCAGTGGTGGTTCTCAGCCTATATTCATTTGGCCTTTGCACTTGGAGGCAGGCAGCTAACTTCCAATCACTTCAGCTGCTTGGTTAACTCCCTTCTGAGTCTGTTATCCTTGTGCAAGTAAGTGACAGGCTAAATGGGCTGGAATTAATGTGCACAAGGAGAGCTCCTAATTCATGGCCCATGGGAGGTGGGGGATCAATACCCCAGTCTATCTCTTGGGGTCCGTTTTTTTTTCTACATTGTCTCCAGGTTTCATCCCCAGCCCTAGATAAGTGCTTAATTCACATTCTTCACATTGACTCTCTGCATTGCCTTTCTACTGCAGTTTCTTCCACCTCACAAAGTTGCTGCTTGTGCTCAAATCCTTGTCTCAAAGTCTGGTCCTGGGAGAAGAACATACTTGGGTGCTTAGATGTCAATTTCCAGGAAAATTCTCAGATTTTAATTGATGAAATTATGGTGACCTTGTCAACTCTCTGCGGCACCTGAGCTACCTAGATTCATTAGTGCCTGTCTGGAAATGTCTTGAAAGGGGCTTGAGGGTGTGGAACTGGGGCTATGTGAGGGATCCCCGTTAGGATAACAGGAAGAATAAGTTACTGGACAGTCAGCATAGCTAGACCAGGGGATCAGGTGGGACTATGGACTTCAGAAAACAGCAAGAAGGAGAAAAGACTTCAGGATGGAGTCAAGGCAGTTGTGATAAAGGAGAGAAGGAAGGCCTGGAACAAGATGTCCCACATGCTTGTTTAAGCTCCGCTCGACCAAATCAACATCAGTAGAGCTGACACAGGGAGGGCATACCCGAGACTGGAAGACCACCTGGAGGGCCCTGCTAGAAGATGCTCCAGCATCTCCAGTTAGCTGTACTGATGGCTACTGGGGTGACTTACGGTCTCAAGGCTCAGCAGCTGAGAGCAGAAGGCGTGCATTCACCTACCCACATTTGGGAGTGGGTTACTCCCTGAAGGGTACTGCATGTCCCAACTCCTTGGCTGATTCTTGAAGGTACAATTCTCTAATCTTTTTGGCTTACCAGGTGTTTCCATTATCTCACTGGAGCCAGAAATGGAACATTTGATATAAACAGACATAATTCTTTGAAAAAATAACAAGATGCCAAATATATTCATGACCTGGATCAAGTTGACAGGTCACGCCTTGGCAATACTAGCTCCAACCTCTGCCACCTCAGGTACTATGTCCAACAAATGATTCTAGAATTCCAGAGCTGTGCCCAGCAGGAGACTGGTATGGAAAGTAACACAAAGGAGGAGAGGTCATGGTTCCTGCACCATCCCACCCACTGGTCACTCGAGCAATGAGAGAGATGGATCCCCTTTTCCAAAAGAATGGGCAGGTATTTGGTCTGGTAAGGGAGTGAGTGTGGGCTCGGGCCTCTTGCCCTGTTATTTAGACTATGAAAGTAAAAGAAAACTAAAAACTTGATAACTGGGAAGTGTGGCCTGCACACAGTTTAGACTTCTCTAAGCTAGGGTGTCTCTTCAAAACCCTCCCATTAGGGATGCCATTTGCTGTGGAACACGTTCCCTAGGAGCATCTGGTATACCACAGCACGGTGGCTCTGTTCTACTACAGCCTAACCCTCTCCATATATCATCTTTGCCTTTTTTTTTGATTCATGAGAAGTCAGGACCATCAACAAAGAGGGTAGCCATGGATTCCTCAGAACCTTTCAGCATCCCAGTTCTAGAAGCCAGAGCAGTTCTTTCTTCAGGGCTTCTCTGTGTCTCCAACACAAGACCTATGTTGAAACACTAAGGATGATGGAGTCTATATACACTCTAGAGTCCGAAAGTTCATGGTGAATGTTGTCAATAGGCTTTTCTCCAGGGGTATCTGAATAGACTCAGAGTCACTGAAGAGTAACTTCCTGCCTGTTTTTTTTTGTAGTTTCTAACCATATCCATCTCTCAATCAAGCTAAACAATGGAACCCTTCTGTGGGGTTAGGAGAAGACCCAGAATTCCAGGAGATTGGATTTCATCAGAAGGCAAGTTGGCGGAAGGAAGGCCATTTTTTTTTTTTTTTTTTGGGGCCACCTGCCCCCACCTTATTGAGGACGGTTAGCTATTCTGGGAGTTTGTTGTTTTGCCCACCCGTTAATCTATTAGTCAGTTCTCTATGAGACCCTCTTCTATGTAAACACGCTAGGTGAGTTACAAGTCACCTTATTGAATAACTTCTGATTTATACATCTACTAGACATCTTGTTTTCTAGATGGACAGCTCCTCTTTAACCCACTACCCATGTGACAGTTAATACCGAGACTACCCCGCTACGCGAACTTGAAGACTATGGAAGGATCATCTCTCTAGCGGCGGACCCTCCGAACAACTGAAATCACCCTGGGCGATATGAAGGACCTTTGGGTACCATCTAGATTACATGAGCTCATGAGTTAAATGTATTACTAACCAGCCCCCTCTCCAGTGTTTTACATAGAATAATCTTGTAGAAAGATTAGACCTTGGCATAACCTTTGTTTATACCTCAATAGGGGGACTCCCTGCTTAAGTTCTTTGAATACCCTCGGTTGGATTCTTTGGGTATATAAGGCTGACTTGAGGCCTCTTCACTTTTACCTTGCTCTTTTGCTCCTCGCCTCCTTTGGCTTTTGCTCTTTGGTCTTTTGCTCCTTCTTCTGGGTAGACTCAGCTTGGTGAGATCCTCTCTTTGTGGAGACTTAGCTCTTTTGTATGGTCTAGTTCGACCAGAGCTAAAGTTTTTCATTATATTGAGTGCTGTGGAGAGCTTTTTTACTATTAAAAGCCATTTTGAACTGACCGGACCGGAGTTTCATCTGTTCTCCCAGCGCCTCAGAGGTAGAAGACCTCGCCCTACCGTTGGGGACCCCGGTGGTGTTCCCCCAGGCCAGGGACGAACCCGGGCTGGCATGGGCCCGCCACGTACGGCAAACACCCTTCTCCCTAGCTTTAGACTTTTTTGTGGTTTTGCTTCCATAATTATAATAAGGATTCAGAGAACAAGACTGTGAAGGAAAGGTCTTTGGAAGGATACAACAGCAAGATGTCATAGGAGTATTTGTACTACATTGTGGCAAGAGCAAGAGGAAAGACAAACATCACCATTTACTCACCGTGTACTCTGGGGATCCTGGCACCGAACCCAAATGCTGGGAACATTTTGTCACTAAAATAAAAAATTGAAAAAGAAAATGAAGTTTTATTTACTCAGCTGATGAGGAAGCAAAGCATGAAGCTGCATTACCTCATGAGGACACGCTGTTGTGGCCAATGCTGATTCATGCCACTTAATTATCTGTGGAATAGTGATAGCATGAGTAATTAAAATCAAGAAATCACCCCCACATTTTATTACACTCATTAGTCTGCAACTCCTTTCTCTACTTTTGTCATCTGATACTGAGGAATAAAAGAGCCCCCCACGATTTCCCTGCCTCCTCCACACCAGCCTTCTATTTCCTCTGGAAAGTGATCATGAATAAGGAAACACCTATGGATGACTATGTTAGTATCTTTTACATGTACTGTTGTTCTTAGTCATAATAGGGAAGAGATTCTTCTTCTTGATTAACAGGTGAGGAAATTGCTGCCCTAGCAGGCAAAGTAACTTTATCTAAGATTGTATTGCTAGAGTCACGGTTCAAATTCAGACACAATGGAATCCAAAGAGAGATTTATATGGAAGGGAAGGGATGTAACTCAAGTGGTGGACCACATGACCTCTGTCATGAGGCCTCGGTTTGACCCTCAGCACAACACAATTCTACCCTTCTTGGTACTTCCAAGAGTGGGCCACTTTTTTTTTGAGTCACATCCAGCAATGATCAGGGGTTACTTCTGGTTTTGAACTCAGGAGTTACTCCTGGAAGTGCTCGGGCAACCATATGGGATGCTCAGGATTGAACCCAGATGGGCCACGTGCAGGACAAACGCCCTACCCGCTGTACTATTGCTCCAGCACCCTGGACCACTTTTTTTTCATAAAGCACATAAAGTTCAGAAATCCAACTAATTGGCAAAACTTAAATCCATGACATTCACATTAGCTCAAAGAACCAGTGACAAACTGGTTAGATAGCCTTTCTTGTCTGCTGACCTCAAAAGTACACTCCTTTCTATATTGTCTTTCTATCTCTGTGCTTTCCAGCATCAAACTGTCCCTTGCCACTTAATGGAGTCATAATGAATGTGCTCGATACATATTCAATGAATAATCTGGGAACTGAATCAAGAATGCAGAATTCCTGTGAAAACTTGTGAGTCACATATATTTCCTTTGCCTTGGGTCCTCTTGTGCATATTGAAATTTCTTATTATTCATTCATTGATGTTACAGTCTAATTTGAACTTTGATGTTGGAACCATACAATGCTGTAGGCATAACACCAAGTGTTATATTCTCACTTGATTAGTTTACAATCCCTGAAGTTTCATTTACTTTTTATTCCCATTTAACAGATGAATGTACTGAGTCTTAAAATATCTAAGAAAGTGATCTCAGGGGCTTACCAGGGAGTAGTGAGTGACTTCAATGTTCATCCTCATTTCTATATTACCTTTACAAGGCAAAGATTACATATATTTAACACAATTTTCTTCTGGCACTTTCAATAACTGGGCCTTCTGATCCAACAATAGATAAGACTCTCCATAAAGAAGGTTTTGTTTAGTTTAGTCTTTTTAATTGGATCACCATAAACTACAAAGTTACAAAGATATTTACGATTTTCAGGTATATACTGTTCCAACACAAATCCCTTCACCAGTGCCTACTACCCTCCACCAATGTCCCAGTTTCTCTCACCCCTCCCCCAGCCTTCCTCTGTGGCAGTCACTTTTTCCCTCCCCCATTGATCTATGGTTCCTTTCCCTAACTTATCAAATCCACTCCGTCCCAGAGGCAAACTTTCTATTTCTAGTGCCATTGGGCATTTGGTATTCACCTACAAAGTATTTATAGTCCCCATATTCAGTCTGTTTCTCTATTGTTGACTGATTTAATTCAATGCAATTAGAGTCTTATCAATGCAATACTCTCCAGATCCATCCATGTTGCAGCAAATTGCATGGCTTTTGCAAGTGGGAGACACTGTAGCAGAAAGCATAGCCTTATCCAGCTATCTCCCTTTCTTACTTTACCTCTCCTTATAAACCCACAGGCGACTTGTTCTTGAGATAATTTCTACATTTCTCAGTGCTTTGTTTTTCTATTTTGCAGAGAAAGTTAAGGAGAAAAACTTGATATCTGGATTGACCATTTCCCCAACATCTCTTCTGTAAGCTAAAGGGGAATCCTCCATACCTCCTTAGGTTGCAAAGTAAAAATGGTCAAGCTAGATACACACCCATGATCACTTAAGAGATTTAGGAAACTTAATAGAAAGTAGAGCTTCGATAAAAGATCACCAAACACTACCAATTTGACTTGACCTCAAAGTTGAGGTTGTGGTTGGGGGGTACAGGGAATATTACATATTACAGCCACATTACAGCTCACACATATTAGAAAATCTCTTCATGCTGATAGTGAATCACTTATAAAGGATTAGCTACTGCTCTGAAAATACCATAAAACTTCTGGTCGTTGGAAAGAGTGAAATTACTTGGCCTCAGCAATTCCTCCTTACCCAAGACAAGGTGGGAGAAGAATGGGAAGGAATCGACAAAAGGGCTCTCAGAGATGAATTCCAGTTGAGTCTATAAGAGAAACAACCTGTCTTGAAGGTTCTGGATTTTCTAACTCAGAGATGGCCCTGTCTTTGATGAGTTTAGAGAGCACTAATATTCCATCCACTTCTAATCACCGAAGCAGAGTTCCAGCCATAATGATATTCCTTTTATTCCTTCCACACTGCCCTAGGGAGCTGAAGTTTGCTGAGCATGATTTGCTTTTATGTAATAAAATTTCAAGAGGTGGGAGAGAGGGAATAAGCATCACCTAGAGAGGAATAATGAACGAGTCAGGGGGGCATCAACTCTTTAAAGCCAGCCACCACTAAGTCTGACTAATAAACATACTCAGGAAAAAAATCTCAAGCCTAAGCACAATAGATTTATGCATTTCTTTTTCCTGATTCAGAAAGAAACCAGGCAGAGGGAGTCTTATGCAAGAGGCAAAAGAGGGTGACCTGATCTACCCAGCAAGCATCTTTAAGCTGATATTCAAGGAGTCTGGATCCTCCTGGCACGGAGGAAAGAGACTTGCTAGCACCATTTGGGAGGATGACCAGTAAAACCTACTAATCGGAAATCCAGGAATATATCAACACATTAGTAAAAGTCAGATTTCTTTTGACCATGAAAAAAAATAGAATAAAAAGCACTCAAGATTCCTGGTCTTCAATGTCGTGTGAGTTCTTGTGACACTAGAATGCAATTTTTCTTTTTGCCCACCTGTTATTACCCTCCCTGTTAAGGAACACAGATGAAGCAAAGTAAGAAATCTCTGAAAAACAAAGAGATCAAGGCCAAGTTACAGCATCTATAAGGAATCAGGACTCTGTTAGAGAAAAGTGGGATTTCAGAACCCCTGGAATATTGTGTGAAGACTTTATAGGGAGAATGGTCTGAACATTGGGGAGCATGGGAATGCAGTGTCCGTCTAAGCTTGTGGGAGCACTACTCTTCTTTTTAAAGGGAATCAGTATCTAGTTCCTCTACTTTCATTAGTATTTTTGTTGTTGTATTTGGTCTGGGAACATTGATGATAAAGCTGTATTCTCACTTCATACCTTCTGTTTCACAATCCTGGTCTTCAATCCTGCACTCCCTTCTGCACCCATTCCAAATCACAACTACCAGAGTGTATAGCTCAAGCATGTAAAAACTGTAGCAAAAAATGAGAGTGATTTTTTTTTTAGTGTGAATGTTGTTCATGAGGAAACACGTCTTCTTGCAAGTCAGATACATTTGGCCAATGTTTACTTTAACAAACTTTGTAGGAAGAGCTGATGTCAGATATTAAAAATAAGTCATTGTTTATATTGTTGTGAAGGACATGCCTGCCAGTGCCGGGAAGATGTAGGCTGGGCCTGGACATGGTGCCAGGAGTTGAATTCAGGACCTTCCACATGTAGGACATATGCTTACCACTTGAGCCACACTGTTGGTCATTAAAAAATATATCCTGATGGTGCTAGAGACAGTAGAATGGGTAGGGCATTTGCCTTACACAAGGCTGACCGGGGTTCAATCCCAGCATCCCATATGGTCCCTGGAGTCTCACCAGGAGTACTCCCTTAGCACAAAGTCAGAATTAAGCCCCAAGCACTACTGGATGTGACCACCTCCCAAATATTTCTTGATGATAGACAATCATATAATTGAGTTAGATATATATCATAATCAAAGATTTCAATAATGCTGGTAGTAAAAATCTTTTAATTACTATAACTTATTCATAAATACTAATTTTAGCAGTGTTGACATTCATTAAAAATTGGACTAGATGCTAAACCCTCCTATTCTAGTAATGGTTAGCATTTATCTGAAGATACATAAACTAATTGGAGAAAACTCCTACTCTCTGCATCTAAAAGAGGTTTAACCTTTTAGAGGCAATAATTATGTTCTAAAATTTCCTGTATATCAATATTATTCTGATCAATTATATACTATTATGGTAATAGACACTCAACCTGAAGCTATTTTAAAGTATCTTGAATCTTTTGATCACAGAGAATTTTAGAAAGTTAAAAGTGAGATTCCTATTTTATTGCAAAAAATGTATGATAAAATGATCAATAAAATAATACCAAAATAATTTTAAAAGATAAATTAGGATAAAATCCTGGGCAGGGTACAAAGGAATGAAAACATGAGTTCATGATAAAAAGAAGAAACAAAATTTTCAGCTCAAACTGAAGAGTTTCTTCACATATATTTGAAACCATGATGGTAGCTATCAAATAGCTCTGATACCCACATTCTCCTAGATGTGTTTGTAAGAGTTATGAAAGAGCTATATTTTTATAAATATCCATATTTATAATACTCTACAATTTTCAGTCTTTGTCACTATTTAAACTCATGTTGGAAAATGTTAGATTTCCATCTAAAAATATATGAGAGCTAAACTTTTTTTTTTAGAAAATTCCTTTTGGGGGTAGAAGCAAAACATTTTTAAAGGTCACTGGTCCAAAATAACTTTCAGATCTGACAATATAGTCCTTGTTTCTTTTGTGTTCCATTTTTCCAAAAGTCAAGGAGTTATAGAGAAGTAAGTCGCAGGGCTGTAATGTACAACATGATGACCACAGCTAACGTTGCTCTGTGATTACAGGAAAGCTAGAGAGTAAATCCCACAAGTTCTCATCCTAAGGAGGAAATTGTTTACCCTTTTTCATTTCCTCTTTTTATAAATCTTTATTGCATTTTTATGAGAAGAGGGTATCTGAACCCTTTGTGATTTTCATTTTACGATATACATATGTCATACTCATGCTATATGCTTCAACTGAAACAGTGATTTACAAACCAATAGCTTCTCGGCCAACATACAGTGATCAAAGGTATTAAATAGCTTCTATCCTTTATTGAATAGGTATTCCATTTTCAGTAGGCAGAATCATTCTTCCGAGGTTAGCTGGCCACGACACATAATTCTTCTAATTTCATTGTAAGGGAAGTTAATCAATTTTCAACTGAAGTAAAAGAAAACCAAGGCCCAGGCATATAAACCTCGGGTAGATGGAGGGATGGGAGCAGGGATGGGAGCAGAGCTGAGACTATATCCCAAAGCCAGCTGTGACGGGGAGAGTGAGCTCTTTCTCACATCCCTGTAGACTGCTTGGACTAATATAGTAATTCAGAATAATAGAGGCGATTCCATCTGTGTTCTTGCAACAGCGAACTGTAACAATAGTCAAATTCTGATCAGCCCCAATTTTTTTGGTCCCCTAGAAGGGTCTTTCCACTCTTGTATAGATCCTTAGGCTTCCTCCAAGGATGCAGAGTTAATCCTTCCATGTACTGGCAGGCCCCAGCCTTGCACCAGGCAGAGCTGTTCTGTCAGTGAAGGACTGAGCTCTTCACATTTCTCTCTAATGTAAAACCACTGACCAAAAACTATGCTTTATGAATTTCTCTCTGTCTTTCCAGCACCATGGGAGCTCCAGAGGGTGCCATCTGGGCCCCCTGTCATTCCATATGACCCATTTCTCTGGATTTTACTAAGGTATCCATCCCGGAATTCCATTAGGGTTAAAAATACTGATTTCTAAGATGTACACTAGACTCATTACATCAGAGTCTCTGGGGCAAAGCTCACTCAACAGTATATTTTCAGGTAGTCCTCAAGTGGTTTCAATTAGCATCCAAGAATGCACACCACTGCATGGTGTTGGAATAGTAGCAAAGGTAGCACTGCGGTAAGGACAGGAGCACTGATCTCTAAGCCAATCCCCAACACTGGGAAATACTATCAGGTTTCAGGTTGAACCTTATCACCCAGCATCATAGCAAGCATATGGCAGAGGAAGTCTCTGGTCTGGACTTCCGATTGCCTTGTTTCATTCTGTCCTGTAGGCACCTATATACAATGCATACCAGTCCTGGGGGATGACTCTGTGGCTAAATGGCCACCTTTCAAAGATGAGGTTGTGAGTTCAATCCCTGGTGAAATTCTCATTCGTCTAGCCCAATTTCTGCAGCTCTGTTGGGATCCACAATAACATGCATGAGAGACACAAATTAAAAGTGTATGCCAACTGACAGGATACGGAATCATCCCAGGTGTCCAATGATAGATGAATGAATCAAGACCAGGTGTGGATATCACAGTGGAATCTATGCGGCTGTAAAGAGGAAATCATGCAATTCACAGCAACTTGGATGAAACTGTAGGGTATATCATGCTAAGTGAACAAATCAGAAGATAAAAGAAAACAAAAGTTGATCTCATTTATCTGTGATACACAGAATAGCAGGGTGAGGGAAGGCAGGGTATTAAAGGGGGATACTGAGGTTATCCAGGACCCTAAATTATAGAAATAAGGACAGGGAAGGAAATACACTGAGGAGAGAAGAAGTGAGTGGAATGTACAGAGGCAGGGGCAACAACTTTCGTGTTGTAGAGGTGTGGTATTTGTACACATCCAAACCACAGAGCCAACACCATTGTAAGCTCAAGACCCAAACTTTAAAATACGCATTTCAAGGAGCAGGCTGGGGACTTTAGTAGAGGGAAGTTGATACCAGTGGTAGAATTAGTGATGGAACCTTGTATGCCTGAAACTCAACTAGGAGTAACTTTGTAAATCACAGAGACTCAAAAAAAAAATTAATCCCAAAAAATAAAAGCATGAGTCCATAGCAATCTTAGCCCGTACGTGAGTCCTTAGCGACTGCTGGCCAGCATGACTCCAGCCAACGCTGTAAGCAGCGTACACAAGCACACACTCTGCTCTTAAGAGACACTGGGATCCCTGATGGGCCCCTCAGTGACATATATGAGCCCCGCAGCTGGATGTGCTATTCGTGGTCAGCACAACCCAGCATGCATGTAACCCCTGGTCACTGTAGCAATGATGACAGAGCGGGAAGGCAGAGAAGTAAAGAAACAGGAGTCTGTCCTTCCAGGTAGTGAGCTCTGTGCCAAGGCTCTCTGGAGAGCAGAGGGACTCGGTATTTTCAAAGTAGAGGACATTGCAGAGACCCAGAGACTTACATTTCTGCTGGTTCTAACAAGGTGAGACGCACATCTCACATTGGCTTTGAGCAGCCTGAGGAAAGATCAAGCTCTTTAACAGGAACTCGGCAAGTGCTGTGACCAACTGGGCAAATGTGCGCCTGTCCCCAACTGTGCACGGAAGCGAGTATACGTACTTGGGGAGCCCTTGGGGAGAGTGGGAACCGGCCTCTTTCAGAGGTGCAGACAGAACAGGTGCCCAATGATGTTTTCTGAATGAAGGACAAGATATTTCAGGGTGTGTGTGTGTGTGTGTGTGTGTGTGTGTGTGTGTGTGTGATGCTGATGTGTGTGTGTGGGGGGGGGCTTCCCTTTAGACCATCACGCTTTTCTCAAGCTGTTCTCTTTCACGGGTCACCTGGTAATGACCCCTCCTGGAAGACTGTAACAAGGCAGAAAGAAAACCTGAGGCTGTCAGAGGCTGGGCGGAACTTCTCAGGCTCACGGGGATTAAACACCTCTGTGTCTCTGCGGGAGGGAGAACCATGCCTTCTGTCAGGTTTTATTCAAGTGTTTCTTTTCCAGCATCAGCCTCTCTGACTTTGATGCGAGAATAAATTAAATCCAAAACCCCAACTTGAAATTTCCTGACTCTGCCTGTCTATTGTCTAACCACCCACACAAAGGAGAAACTGTGGAACCTTGTCAGTTTCCAAGCAAGCAGCTGGCATTACACATTCTTCTAGGGAGTTCTTTATAAAGAATGGCTGAGGCTTTTCAATCCTCCTTTTCTTCCTGAGGTATTTGCCCGTGTTAAGGCAGAGCAGATTTTGTTAAAAAAAAACTAAAAATGAAACAAATAAAAAAATGAAATGTAAATCAAAAGAACCAAACCAAGTTCCATGGTATTGAAGCCACTTGGTTTCTGGACTAGTAGGGGAGACTAACTTTTCATTAGTTTCTACTAGAAGTTTACAAAGGCTAATTTACGATGATTCCTCATGCCACCCCTCAGTGGTGCTGAATCTTAGTTGTCTATGGAAACTGTTTTGGGGGCGCTTTAGCATGTTCCCCAGATTTCTCTGCTCACATTGCGGAACAGATCATTCAGGTAGGAGTCGCTGCCACTTCCATGGAGGTCCGCAGAAAGGAGAGAAGCTCTGTAGACCTGCTCCTGCGGGGTCAGCTCAGGAGCTATGGCCAGGGGTCCGGGCAACAGCATCCAGTTCCAGACAGCCCACCAACCCTTTTATAAAATCCCTTCTCTTTAGATCCCTTCTCCCTGAAACCTCAAATTTAATTATTTTTTAATTATATTGGATATTTTTAATCCATCATCTATTAATTTTTTAAATTTCCTTTAGGATCATTTCAGAATTTAAAAGTTAATAGAGATCCTGAAGATATCCCCTCCTTTCCTTGTGTCTCATATGTACATGTTATTATCTATATATTAATATGATTGTGATACATATTAATTAATACATGATTCTCTGTATGAGAAAGATAGGGGGAGGGAGAGGAAGAAGAAGAGAAAGAGAAAGAGACAGAGAAGAGAGAGAGTGAGATCTACTGGTTGTCTTGCAGGAGTTTGGAGAAATTCTCATGGAACATGCAATTTTTATCTTTTCTTTCTTTGGTAGAAATCTCTGTAAGATATAAACTTTGTTGAGAATCCTTCCTGTATTTGGACTTGAAGTCAGAGCTGAAATTTCAGTTATCTTCATAGTAGATCTTTTAAGGTTAAGTGTAGAAAGGATTACTCAACAGGGTCATTTCCAATGTTCTTGCCCTCTGTTCTGATGTGTAGAGTGGACGTGTCAGCAAAGGCCTCGATAGCGAAGGTTCTGATTGGAATCAACCTCCTTATTCATGCATTCTCCAAGTGTTCTTATTACCATTTGGTTACTGATGATATCCATCACATAGCCAAGATTCAACAACCAGAAAGACGTCACTGGAGGCCTTTTTGTCATGCCTCATTGTTTTCTCTACAGATTCTGATTCCCTGATGCATAAAATTCCATCTGGTGCTCTGGGCAGGAGTGATAGTACAGCGGGGAGGGTGTTTCCCTTGCATGCGACCAATCTGGGTTCAATCCCGACATCCCATATGGTTCCCCAATCTCCACCAGGAGTAAATCCTGAGTGCAGAGCCAGAAGTATGCCCTTCTGAAGATGCTCGGAAGTAAGCCCTGAGCATCGCCAGGTGTGACCCAAAAAGCAAAAAAAAAAAGAAAACAAAATTTCCTCTGGTGCTGAGAACACATTTTTCTATCATGATTATTGCAATGGTGAAACTAGAAAGAACAAAATCATACTCTCCCATAAGCCTTCTCAAACTGTAGAAGGGGGCCAGACACTTTCTTTTCTAGGCTTAAGAGGTCAGTCTAGTAGTTGCTGCTTGTAGATAACTAGCCTTGTTTTACAAGGAGTCGGCTGAGATTTACCCATATTTATATTTACATTGGCTCTACCTCCAGAAGCCTTCTTGAACAAACACACAGACCATTCCACCACCATCTGGAAGGGCGGAATAAATTGTCTAAAAGTAATTAATGCAAATCACTTCTTACAGGGAATTTTCTTGTCGTGGGAAAGGTCAATATTTATCATCAGGTAAAATATAAACATAATCCTGCTCTGACTTCAAAATCATGTTTTTGAGCTATACACACAAACTAACACACACATACATTTGAGAATCTGAATTCCTAGATGACACTGAGGAGTCTGTGGACCAATGTCACATCTTAAGAAAGAGATGAAAAACCTCATAAGTGAAAACTCAAATTGGCATCCCATAGTCTTGCAAGCCAATAAAGAGAAGAAAGCTGAGAAAGATTCTTTGGCAGACACTGAACTAAGTTTCTCTAGGTGTGGACGGGGATGAAAATCACTTGGGTGCAAGGTTTTATTCTGCTCCTTTTGAATCCTCTGTGTGAGTAGTTGCTAGACTCCATTTCTATTCTTGTGCCCAGGATCAGGCAAGACCAGGGAAACATAACTAAAGCCTTTGCTAACCAGTTTTAATACCTGTCATAGTCTTGGCAAATCTCCCCACAGCCACCAGAGCCTTCAGGTACTCGTTTGGTTGATAAGGGTGGATGTAGTGTAGGGAACAGCTGTTCCTGGGGTCCCCCATTGGAGGCAGTAAAATCTATGGCTACCTGGAAGAGAAAATAGGAGAATACATCAATTTAACATGAGTGAGTCTCGTAGGAATTATGGTGAGCACCAAGACAGAAATGACCTGGGACAGAAAGCAGCAGTGTGTAGAATATTCTGCCCATGGAGAATGCTAGATAGGAAATTAACTCACTTGAAAACCAGTTCATCATTTGGTAGAGGTCAAACCTCTTATTATCAACCCCTTTCTCTCTCTGTCTTCTCTAGGTGGAACTAGGGACAGACAATAGGTTTGAAAAGGCCAATTAAGGTTGATCCACATCACCAGACAGCAAAGAAGATGGTAGAAGATCTGTGCCAACCCCCACTCCTGCTCATAATTCACTCTTGCAAGAACAATTTCATCTCAAAGGCATAGGCAAAAATCCCTTAAAAACAAAATCTGTGCTAAAGACGCAGTCCACATAAAAACTAGGTTCACAGAATTGAGCTTAGGGAGAGGGAGTGAAAGGGAGAGACCTTTGGGATCCCAATGGAAGGAAATGGGTACTCTGGTGATACGTGTGGGATGATGCATGCATAAGACCATCATTAGCAGTATTGAAAATCACAGTATGTTAATCAAGATAAAAATAAACAAGCCACTGATATAGTCTCAGGCATGGCAGTGGAGGAGAGTTGTGTGGAAATGGGTTATAATAAAATTTCTGCAAGAAATCTCTTTGTGAGTGAATAAAATCTTTTCCCTGTGACAGTGAGGGGACCCTACCCCATGGCTACAGTGAGAAAAGGAAAATAGGAACCCATCTTGCTACCAAATAATCATGGTACTCAAACTTTCTAACATTTTACTGACCTGTAAGATTATCCTCCTGAATGTTGCATGCCCTAACACTCAACACCATGCTTATGTCTAGAATGTGCTAATAGGGGAAGGCATGTTTCTTCTGGTTTCTGACAGCCAGCATTATAATATAAATAATGACAACCCAGCAAACACCTCTCCAAATAATTCATAAATTTGGGAGGTGGAATAAAAATGGGGGTGAGGAAAAAAATAAAAGGAATTGTAAGGGAAAGAAGGAAATGTTCTCACTGGCTCTTTCCTTCTCTTTGGGTTCAGTGGACTCCACTCACCAGCACTCATGACAGAAAGGCTGGGTCATCTTGAGCAATCTTTACCAAAGTAGGTGATATGACTTCCCCTTTGAAAAAGGCCCCAAGTTTGGACAATCACAGGACTAGTCTAGCTGTGGAGATTCTGTAACAGCTGTGACAAAGGGTAGGAACTTACCCAGGATCTGAGGAAAAAGGAAAGGGCCAATGGTCTGTGCCCCCACCCCCATCTCTTCACTCTCCACTGCCCCTAACACAAGTACTTTGTCACAAGCCAAGAGGGCAGTGGGGGGCGAAGCAGGAGGCAGTGAAGAGTGTGCTGGTTTTGCTGGCAAGTGACGGCTTCTGACGTCTCCCCTGATAGAGCTGGAGATAAAACCCCTCTCTTTAGGAGGTAGCTTTCTATCAAGAATTCTCTGTGCCTTTAAAGTTAGCATTAGAGCCAGGAGAACAGAGAGAAAGGTTAGGTTTATTTTAAAAAGCAACAGGGAGGCAGTTCGAGATGGACTTAAGTAGAGAAATAAAAGCAAGGAAATGACTGAAAAATGCCAGTTTGTGGAGGTGACTCAGAGAGCCTCTTGGTTTCCTGCTGGGAAGCATTTAGGAAAGCCCCTGAGTGGGGGGGTGGGAGAGATGGGGCCAGAATTTTTCTCAGTGGGGACACTGCACCCACTGTCCTCCCATTATGCTCAGGACGTCCTGACCAAGCAGAAGCATGTAGCAGCTCTACACAACCTTGTGAAGAACGTGGAACGTCCCTCCTCACCAGCAAGTGTCCAGCCTTGGTAGCTGCTTTCTGGAAAAGACTAGAAGCAGCCATGTACATCCTTCAGAATTTTCTTTTTTTTTAGTTTTCATTTGTCACATGAAATGAACCCTTCCTTGAATTTCTTCCCTGCCTGTCAGCACCAGGCCACTGGGAGCCTTCTTTAAAAAAATACAGGCAGTTGCTGAAAACCAACCTCTAGTTACTTGGTCAATCTCTCGGCATTGACCTGCAGTAAACCTTTGCGCTACCTGCCGGGGGTGGCTTTATTTGTTTTTAATTTGTCTATAATTTGAACCTCTACAATAAGCTCTGTAGGTGGAGATAATGTATAATCTGGACCATTGCTAAGTGATAGGTTAAGTTCCTGGGCTTTTCTATTTCCTCAAACTCCATAGGGTGCTAAGAAATAGGAACCCAGACTTGATGAAAAAGACCCATGAGGTCACCAGGTTCATTTCCTGGAAATTGAAAAAAATTCTCCTCTTCAACCCTGGGCTCAGGCTGATTTCTCAGAGGCCGACACCAGGGTTCATTGGTGTTTAATCTGCGAGACAGAATAAAGATCTGAAACTCTCACTGGGACATTATGGACACAGAAGGTCCTAGTGTGCTGGTCGGAAAGATCTCTCCAGAGAATCTTGAATCACTTTTATTTTTAGATTTGAAGTTTAAATCGGGGAGCCACACCCAGTTTTTATAAGGCATATTATATTATTAACTTAGACTATAAAATCCAAGATAAACAAGGGTAATGCCATCTTTAATTTTTTAAAAACAACAAATTTTCAAAATGACAATTTGAAGATATGTAGAAAATAAGGTTTCTCAGGCTATCACTACTGAGTCCTATAGTATTTTTTATTTTCTAGTGACTGTCTATGTTATACTAAGCTGTCATGAGCAAAAGCTCTGCTTAGTCTTATTTTTTTTCCACTTAATTCTACAACATAAGCATATTCCCAGAGCTTTACCCTTCATTATCATCTAAAATGGGTTTCCTCTGTTCAGGAGGAGTTTCCCTCACCATTATCTCACTGTCAGACAGTTAGATTGCTTACAACTTGTCTGTGAAAAATTCACTTGACAACGAACCCATTTGTGCATCTGGAAAAGCAATAACTTTGGAAGGAAACATTTAATTTTTCGAACCATTTTCCTTCCAAATACCTTATGGTGTCTGTCTCTTCTGAGGCTGTCTATAATTTAGTATTCTGCGTGTGAAATCGTAGTATCTGGTTTTATTTTTAGTTGCTGTGTTGGTGCCAAATACATTGAAGTCATTCTCTTTCCCTGCTGCTGAATCAACCTCCTTCCAGGCTGGGATGGGACCCTTGCTCCAGCCATCTTCTGACTCAGAATTCATAGGAGGAGCAAGGATGGTCTTTCAGGGTGCCCTTGACCTCCCCAAACTGTGGATAGCATAGGGGAGTGTGTATTTTCTGGGGAAAGATACAGATCCTGTATCCAATTATCAAGAGGTCCTTGTAATCAAGATTGAGTCAGAGTCATGGACTAAGACTTTTTGTAGCATTAACTGAGCTCCTCTCTCTCTCTCTCTCTCTCTGTCTGTCTCTCCTCCTGGGGCCTCATTTATCCTTGGCTTATGATCAGATACTAACCTACCTTTTGGTCTTTAATCTCCCATCTTTAATCTCTAATCTTCCTTCTCCCTTGTTGCCCTTCCTTAATTGTCCACTTTGAATGAAGAGTTGGGTCCCTTGTGTTGGCTTCCCTGCCTTCTGCTTATCCACTAATGCATGGTTTTCCCTTGTAGATGCCTGAAACTTCCCCTTGGCAGCTGGGACATGACTCCTCATGTCATAATCCAACTGTTGCTTTTCTTATTTTTCCCCTACTGGCTTCATTTTAGCATATGGGTAACTCTACTTAGTATTCTTCTTAATTTTATTTTGGTTTGGGACCACAGGGTGTTCTTGCTTGGTACTCAGGGATCCACCTTGGCAGGGCTTAGGGATCATATGAGGTGCCAGGGATCAAATCCAGGTTGTGTTTTATAAGGCAAGTTCCTTACCCACACCGTACTATCTCCCATATTCAGTACATTAAGTTTAAATTCACTATTAATTTTATTTCTTTTTACTAAGGCACCATGATTTAAAGTTAACCATTGTTGAATATACAATGTTACAACTCTAATCCTATCCCCTGTGTCAACTTCCCTCCACCAATGTCCCCAATTTCCCTCCCTCTCCCCAGCTTGCCTTCTTGACAGGGACATTTGGATCTCATATGTTCAGTTTTATTATGCGGATCAGATATCATGTATGGATATACTATACCTCTATACTACCCGTGGGTCTGCATCCCTGCCCTTTGCCCCTGTACTAGATCAGATTCTTACAGCTGAGCTATATAAAAATTATCACATGAAAGCTGCCTTAATTTTGGAGGCCAGGTCACATACAAATGAAGTTCTTTTTGATTAAAAAGCTCGGGAGTGCTCCAGAAAGGAGGGCTGGCTGGAAGGTTCTGATGATGCCGTCTGCTCTCTTCAATATCAGCTGCATTCTCCTCTATTCCTTCCTGCTCTAGACTGATTCTATTCCAAGACTCTCCTCACAGGTCCATCAGTTGACAGTGGTAGGGTAGAAGGTGGACTGAGAAACTGGGCCTGGGAAGCCTGGGAAGGTGAGAGGTAAGTATTACTCACCTAAAGTGGTACTTCCTGGGGAGGTAACAGGAAGGGATAACAAAGAGGACTGGCCACACAAACCTCCATGCATCAGCCGAGAAGCTAGGAGCACTGTGCAGGCAGAGTTGAAGTCTAGTTTTTTGTGAGGCAAATGTTTTGCAGTGCTATGCCAAGGGTACAGCGAGCACTTCAAGGTTGAATAAAGACTTGTTCAAGAGCATGAGATCTATAGAATCTAAAACAGACCTGAATCAATAGAACCTTCCTTTGGAAACCTATAAATAGTTTGCTGAAATCACTCCTTTGCAAAGATCTTAGGACACTATTTCCACGAGCTTTCCTATGTGACATTGCTAACTTCTCTCTTTTGTAACCACCCAGGGTGAAAATGAGACTATAGGACGACTAGAGTGAGGTGTGTGTCCACAGAAAATGTTTGCTATCTTCAGTGAGTGCCTGTAGAAGGGTTGGGTGAGTATGTTTTTAAAGAATCTACAACTAAAGAAATAACCAAATCTTTTCGTTAATTGATGTTACATCTTTAGAGATAAGTAATCTTGAGTTTGGGCATGATATAATTAGATTAGAGCAAAGGATGTAAGTAGTATAGCAAGGGATATAGTCTCTATCTAGAGAAGTCAGTTCACTCTAGAATCCCTTATTTCCTCCCCAAGACCCAACATTTTAGTACTCAGTGTTTACTATCCAAACTATGTTGGTCTCCTCTACTCTCAGGCTTCAACTTCAACCCAAACCAAATGAACAAAACTAATTTTTCTAGGGCTATTAAGGTAGCATTGTGCATAGGGCACAGTCTTGCATATGGCCAACCCAAGTTTGATCCCTGGCATTCTATGTGGTCCAACAAGCTCTGCCAGGAGTAATTTCTGATTGCAGAGCCAGAAGGAAGTCCTGAGCAATGCAGAGTCTTCCCACTACTCCCTCCTCCATTTCCCCCTTTTTCTTTGCTTTCCTCATATAATCTCTTAATCTAAGAAGCTACTTCTGTACTTCATGAGATAACCACAGCTATACTTTTATGCGTACACCTCTGTAGGACGTGAACCAACATGGCACAGATTGCATTTTTCATATTTATACCCATAATGCTTTCCCACAGGTTTTGGCAGTCTCTTTCCATCTGGGTATTCTCTTTCTGCAAGTCACACCTGTCTAAACCTAGGAGAATTTTTGAATATTAAGTTATTGAAGTCAATAACTTGTTTCGGGGCAGATGGATTCACAAACTTTGTTTATCTGGCACTTAAAAAAACAGAAACAAAACATCTAACCTACACCTTAAATATTGAAATAAATGATGTGCAGTTCCCAGGGATTCATAGATTAGGCGCAGCGAAGAGCTTTGATCTACCCACTGTGAATCTAGACACTAATTTGATTTTCTCACCAACTTGATTTGTTCATTTTTTGAATTTACCCTTTCCACTTTCCTGAAAGAAATTTGGACAAATTAGTCCTTATATTATACGCAGCTTGTGTTTGGACACATGAATACCCAAGCATCTGATTTACTAGCACAATTCATTTACTTTCCACATTTCTCACCAGATGATGGAGTTTGTTACATAACTAAAAGAATGGAAAGCTTTGGTATAGTTCTAAAATCCCTGAGCTGCAGAGGTACAAATTTCCTGCTATGTCCTTAAAACCATAGTCACTGGAGAAGCCCAAAGTGTGGCCTCTTTTAGAGAAACCTGGCACCAAGGGCCATGTCAGCAATGAGACTTATACAAATATGACCCAAGGAATTTACCAGTTTTGTCTCGTCATGCTATAAACCCACCATCGTTCCCCAATTCTGCTCCTGCCAAAGAACAGATGTCACTTACCGTGAACTGGATTTGGCAGCCACCCATGATGTAGTCCAGGAAAGAATGCATCTTGTGAATCTGCATGGGGGAGGGGAAGTTGTTTTAGTAGTAGTATCATCTACTTCCTGCTAGACTGAAGGGCTAAACTTGGGGTTAGATTATAAATGAGAAGAAAGAACAGAAAGATGACTCTAGGAAACAAATACATCAGCTGATTTTACTTCCTTACAGTAGAGACAAAGCAATGTTCAATTCAGACAGACCCATGAACTACTCCAGATGGCAAATGCTTCCTCTTTGCTCTTATCTCTTTTGGTTTATGCATGATTTTAGTCTCTGAGGTGAGAGTGGAATTGTATTTTTAAGGGTTACTGCTGTTGTGAAATCAATACAGTCTCATATTTGGTTTCCTTTTGTTCCCCATGTCTAATTTCCAGTTCTTGTAAATATTAATGAAAATATTTTTGTTATCATATTTTAGGTAAGATAGTTAAAATAGTCCTATATTCATGGCAGTTATGGACACAATAATTGTACCTCATCACCACTAAAGTGCCCAAGACTCTCCACCACTATCCCTAAGGATTCTTTATAGGATATCTAGATGGACAGTTTTAAGATCACAACATCCTAAGGCCTTTACCAATGGTTTCCAACTAGTTAGACATTCTAACTAGAATCATGAACAATCCTGGCTAACATTTTTTGGACATTTACTCTGATCTCTCATTGAATAAGAACACCCATAATGAAGGAGGTACCACTCTACGGCAGACTTATTCTCTAATGAGATTTAATAGGTTTAACACAGAAATTTTCCTGAAACATAAGAGCCCTTCTGAATATTTAGGTACTTTATTTCTCTTCATTGTCTTGTTTTCATGGACCCCTTTCTGCATGGAGGTGATGCCACATGTCTAGAACCTAGCACTATGACCAGCACGTAGCAGGTGTTCTACAAATGCAGGCTGCCCTGGGTAGAAAAGAGCCTGACTTGTGATGAGATTTCTTCAGATTTCAGGCACAGGACTTTCCTTTTTGGGAACAGGTGACAGTGGCAGTATGTCCCAGCATCTAAGATCAGCTTTGCTAATTCTTTTCATTGTATTACCCCATCAGTCCTTTCCTAAATTGTGAGTCTACTGATATTTTGGGATACATATTTATAAAGATTCTCCTCTTCCCAGACCAACCTAGTTTTTTAATGGAAGACAAGGCCTATTTGCTTACCTTGCACAGATTCAAAATCACAGTACCAGAGTTCTTATAATTCTTCTTCTTGGCTTTGTACTTGGGGTTGATGCATTCCCATTGGACCTGCAACAAGAAGTATCACAGCATGAGCACCTGCTCAAGAGGAAGTGGTGGCATTCCTGGGGCCATACCCTAGGGGTACTACTGCAAACAGGTGTGTAGGCTGACATAGGCAGTTTCCAGGTGATGATTCCTGCAAGATGAGGCAGCAGTTTCTCAGCAGTTGGCTGAGAAGGAAACTGATTTCAGATGCCTGCTATGAATCCCAGCTCCTCCGTGTCTCTAGTTGCATGACCTAGGTCAAAGGACTGAATTCCTGTCTGCTTGGATATCTCCTTTGTAAAATGGAGCCTCTAATTACATTTATCTCATAGGATTATTGCAAGGGGCATTGAATACTTAATCTACATAATACATTTAGGACAGAACCTATACTCAAAGATGTTTATTTTTCAGACTCAAATAAGGAGCAGAAGAGAGAAGAAGTTACAGACAAGCTGACTAACCCTGGAACTGTCATACTGCCTGCAATTGACTTTAAAGATAGGAACATCGAGTACTATTGAATGCTGGCACAGGAATAGCGAATGATGAATTTACACACGATTCCACTGAAAACTAAAATAATGGAGCAAGCCATATCACAAGACTGTTACAACAGCTCTCGAAGGAGGCATCTCTGAAGAGCAGAGATGAAGCTAGGGTATTGGGAGGAATTGTTGGGAGCAAAGGGGCATTTAGGGGAAAAATTCAAAGTACATTGGGTTAGAAAGTTTTGGGAGTAGTTCGTTACTCAGCAATAAATAACTGATGCCACGGTTTCCAGAAAGGAAGGCTTTAGTAGGGAATGGACAACCACATAAGGTTGGTAATAGAGGACTTATATTCTGGGTAAGGGGCTTATAAGATTTTAGCAAGAAAAGAGGGAAGAAAGTAAGAGAGGGAGCAAGGAAAGAATAAAAAGAAAGGATTTTTTCATATGCCTTTTGGCCATTCGGATTATCATCAGAGAGATGCAAATCAAAACAACAATGAGATATCACCTCACACCACAGAGAATGGCCCATATCCAAAAGGGTAAAAGCAACAAGTGCTGGCATGGATGTGGGGAAAAGGGGACTCTCATACACTGTTGGTGGGAATGTCGACTTGTACAACCTTTCTGGAAAACAATATGGACATTCCTCCAAAGACTAGAAATTGAGCTCCCCTTTGACCCAGCCATACCACTCCTGGGAATATACCCTGGGAAGCCAAAAACACACAGCGGAAACACAATCTGCACTTTTATTTTCATAGCAGCACTATTCACAATAGCCAGAACCTGGAAACAACCAGTATGCCCGAGAACTGATGACTGGATAAAGAAACTGTGGTACATCTACACAATGGAATACTATGCAGCTGTCAGAAAAAATGAAGTTATGAAATTTTCCTATAAATGGATGGACATGGAGAGAATCATGTTGAGTGAAATTAGTCAGAAGGAAAGAGAGAGACATAGAATGACTGCATTTATTTGCATGACATAAATATACCAGGTGTTCTTACCAAAAGTGGAAATTACCACAAGTGCGTGGGAGTCAGAGGTTTGGTTAGATAGAGAAGGGAACATGTGTGAATAAATGTCTAAAGGTCTGATACCAACATAGAACTGAGCATTAAATACAGACCAAAAATGCAAATGATGGCTTCTAAGTGTATCGTAGTGCAACCCACAATGTGTGGGAGAAGGAGGAGAGAGAGAGAGGGGAGAGAGAGAGGAGATAAAGAACCTGCCATTTAGGCAGGATGTGGAGGGGAAGGGAATTGGGGACATGGGTGGTGGTTGAGGGGCACTGGTGGAGGGTGGGGTACTGGAACACTGTGTGACTGAAACCCCCAAGCGTGAACAACGTTGTAATTGTATATCTCACGGTGGTATAATAAAATGTTAAAAAAAAATAAAAAAAAAAGAAAGGAAGAAGGAGAGTCAGAACCAAATGAAACCAGTTGACCTCCATGCCTGTTTAATAAGAACCTCTCATCTTTCCACTGTCCCAACGGTTGTCTCTTTTTCCCACTGTATCACTGTATCACTGTCTTCCCGTTCATCATCGATTTGCTTGAGCGAGTGCCAGTAACACCTCCATATGTCCTGTCTCATGCAAATAGAGCCCAAGGGCACCTGCTTGCTCCAGGAACATAAAGAGCCTCAAACCATTCCTTCAGGTCATGGGAATGAGGTCTATAATTGTTACTGGTATTTGGCATATCAAATAAGACACGCGTAGCTTGCCAGGCTCTGCCATGCGGGTAGCATACTCTTGTAGTCATCTCTAAAGCCAGTATTTATTGAAGAACCGCGTGGATGCTTGCGACAGTGTGAGCCGGGCTGTGATAGGCTGCTCTGCTGGGTGGAGTTCTGATGAGGGGGAAGTCCTGATGTGGAAAATGGAGGCCCTCATGGAGATGGGGGGGTGATCTGGCTTGTTGCAAGGCTTTGCTAGGGTGGCAGGCCAGGGCTAGGACCCGCCATCCTTCCCAGATGCCTCGTGAGTGGCTGGGCACAGGGAGAGCCAGTAGCAGCTCTGTCCCATGTCTGTGACTCTCTTTTTTCCCACTCTTGAATATTTTTTGTAGTTTAATCTCCATGTGGATAGAGCACAACAAATGACAAATCCAGCCTGTCTCAAAATTGATTTAGTATTTTCAAGCAAAGGATCCATAGTCCTTTCCAGGCCCATGGAGTGGAAACTGCCTCTCCCACCCCTGCAAAGCTTCCATTGAGGATAAAAAAGTAATAGAGACTTACCTCTCACAACTGGAAAGTAAACATGCTAAAGTTAGCTGTGCTAATCTCGTTGGCATTTGCAGTAATTCCTATTAACCTCAATTTTCTCAACCAGGTAGACCATAACAACTGAAATTTTGAGTAAGCGAGATTCTGAGCTCTATCTGTGAAAAGTCTACTCATTTCCATCTCTGGCTAAGATGGACCAAAAGTGGAGGGAAGGTTTGCTTTATCAGACAAGGGCTCCAAGAAAACAGAATAAAACCCTGCAGATACTTGGCAACTTCATGCCTATTAGATGAAAAACAGGTCCTGATGAACTAAGTCTATATCCTGCATCTGTTGTGACATGAGGCTGTTGTCTAATGAGAGGTTAAGATTTTTATCCATGATCCATTTATCTCCCCCAACACACTTTTTACAGATGAAAGAGAGGAGATACAGATAAAATCAGTGGTAACCAGTAGAGCTGAGGTTCATCAGTCTCTCTCCAAAGTCTGTCTAGGAATCCCTGAATGTCTCCTGGGGAGGGGGTCGGTGCTCCTATTTGTTCTTAACCTTTGGTCATCTCAAAATAAGGATGTTCATGAAGGTACTCAAGAATTCACTCAAGTTCATCAGAAGTTTGCCCTATACCTATGGTGCTGTGACTCATGGGAAGGAGCCTAAAAAGACGGCATCTTGGGGGCTAAATATATAATACTGAGGGTAGGGCCACTTGTCTTGCATGGAGTTGACCTGGGGTTCAATCCCCAGTACTCCAATATAGTTCTGAGCCTGCCAGGATTGATTCCTGAGTCAGAAGTAAGCCCAGCATTGCTGGGTGTCACCCCACAAAACAACACAAACAAAAATGACATCTCTTGTCTTTAAATACTGGGGTTCTTGGGGTTCATGACAGCTTGGATCTCTCTCCTAAATGTACTCAGTTATTCAATTGATCTACATACCTTGTCATTGTTGTTGGTTTCTTAATACATGCCTGGGACAATATGTCTGCATGTCAGAATACAGCATCAACAATTGTGCCTCTTTCCCTCAATGGTCATTTCCCTCCCTCCTTTTGCTCCTCATAGCCAATACTATCACTAATGGCATAGCTTTCACCTCCAAAATGTATCTTTTCTCGCTCTACCTCTCTCCATCTTCATTGTCAATTTAAAAAATACAAGTTTTGGGGACATTGGTGGTCAGAAACGTACACTGGTGAAGGGACAGGTGTTGGAACATTATATGAGTGAAACCGAATCATGACCAACATTGTAACTGTGTGTCTCACTGTGATTCAATTTAAAAAATTAATTACAAATAAAAGTTATGGAGTTTAAAAATACAATAATAAATCTGGAAAATATAATTGAGGGTAGAATGGTAGACTAAATAAAGCAGAGGAAAAAATAAATTAAAATACAAGTTTTATCTTCCTACAGTAATAATCTCCAAAGAAATCTCTCTGCCTCATTATCTTGTCTCTTTGTAATTGATTATGTACACAGTAGCTGAGTAAACGTGCAAAAAATTAAAATAATTTATGTCTCTCTGCAGCACTGTCCAATAGAACTTTCTAACAATAAGGGCAATATTGTATGCATGTATCAATCAATGTTCAAACCACTAACACCATGAGGCTATTGAGCTCTTCCTCCAAGATAAGCATTGGGGTGGAAGCAGGGATAATTACATGCACAGAGAGGAAAGTTAAACCTCTGCAATTCCAAAACACTACAAACTACCAATTAGTTAATAAAAAATAAAAATACATCAAATAACAGACCAAACAAATAAAGAGTCACTAGTATGACTGAAAATTGAATTAAAACGAGCTGTGTGGGGCGAAGCAATAGCCCAGCGGGTAGGGCATTTGCCTTGCACGCAGCTGGCCTGGGTTTGATCCCTGGCATCCCATATGGTCCCCCAAGCACCACCAGGAGTAATTCCTGAGTGCAGAGCCAGGAGTAACCCCTGAGCATCACCGGGTGTGACCCAAAAAGAAAAAAAATAAATAAAACTAACTGTGTGAAGTCATATGCTATTATCTTATAAGGTACTGGTCTCACTTGTGTATTTTACCACATTTGGAAAGAAACTGAAGCTCCTTTTTTTTTTTTTGAGTTCTTAGAATCTTTCTTGTCATATCATAAGCTGGACTCCACCCCACCCCCAGGTCACCCCACTCTAGATACATGGATCACTTTTTAAATCTCACCATGCAAAACTCTCCCCCAACTTCCCTTTGCAAAGTGAGTCTCTCTGAGGGGCATTTTCCTTGCTTGTTACATGGCTGACCTCTTGTCATTGGCAAGGACCTTGGGTGGAAATGATCTCTCTGTGTCATACGTTTATTTGCACTTGATAGAGCATTTGTCCTAACTTGCAGTTTCTTTTCAACATTCTTTTTGCTTGGTTCATATTCATATTTTTCTCTTTGTTAGTTTTGTTTCTTGGCCAACACAGTGAAATTCAGAGCTATTCCTGACTCTCTGCTCAGAAGTCACTCCCAGCAGTGTTTGGAAGCCCAGGTGGTACCAGGTATTGAACCTACAACTCTTGCACGCAAAGCATGCACTTCTATCTATCCCTATTATAAAGCCATAACACATCTAAAACATGGCCCTCAGCAGGCTCTTCTCAATAAGTATTAGTGATATCAATGAATAAACAAACAGTTCCCATACATCCATGATACAAACAGTTCCCATAGACCCATGATAGGAGCTCAGCATAAATCTTTCTGGTATCACAGGAAAATACATTAGCATATAAATACTTTTCCTCAATGGGATTTAAAGATATTTTTCTGTTTGTGTACATCAGACTTTGGTGCAGTACAACTGTGGTATCTGTTACAATCAAGTTTTAATCTTCTTAGTAACCTATAGATACAATGCTTTATCTATAGATTATTTCTATTTGTATAGCAAGGCAAAATTTTGCAAATTTACCAGATAAAATACCATGACAACATTTTATTTTTATTTTTTATTTTTTTTTGCTTTTTTGGGTCACACCCGGCAATGCTCAGGGGGTTTCTCCTGGCTCTGCACTCAGGAATCACTCCTGGCGGTGCTTGGGGTACAATATGGGATGCCGGGGATCGAACCCAGGCCGGCATGGGCAGGCCGCGTGCAAGGCAAATGCCCTACCCGCTGAGCTATTACTCCGGCCCCCCATGACAACATTTTAGAATTCCAGCAGGTGGTATTGGTATGTCCATTTCTTTATTATTAGCTTAGTTGTGTTCAGTTCTATATCTCTGACGTAGTAACAGCTTCTCTGGCTATACTCCTGGTCACCCTGGCAGTAACAACCTAGAATTTAGTGTTGGTTTAACTGAAATTCTGTGAGCTCTGGTAAACATTTCTGTGTCTTTGAGAAGTTTCTTAGAATGTTGAGTTTACAATAGAGCAGAGATAGGGAGTTTCTATGAAAGTTATACAGAAACTTGCCCTTGAATGTTCAGACCAAATGTATATATTCAACAATCAGCCTGATTCAGATTCTAATTTTAAAAGAATAAGTGTATTTTTATGCCATCTAGTTATCTCTTGCTTGATCTTAATTACAAAAGAAGAGTTTTAAGGAATTAAGTACAGATAATTCATCAGGGAGGTAATAAAAGGAAGAACCCACAGAAGAGCAGAAAATTGGGATAGAGTAGGCTATCAAAAGGGATATACTATCAATTCAATTGCCACTGTGTGAAGCCAGGGCTTATTTTTGTGGGGGAACTCTGGGAGGCTACATGTAACACACATTCAGAATATTGATACCCAAAGGGCAGGAGAGCTGGGGTATTGCTGTCCCAACTCCCAAGAGTTGTTGTGGAATATCTTGCTCCACATTTCCAGTCCTCTGTGGGCCTGTGCAGAATGGAGCAACAGCCAGAGAAAGTCCTCGGGAATGTGATTCAGGTTAGGTAGCTGGAAGTGGGCTGGAGAACACTGATTGGTCAGAGCAGAAGTTACTTTTCTGCGTATACAACTGGTGCTGCTCAAGGCTTACTCTTGGCTCTCTGTTCAGAGGGATCTCTGAACATAGAGCCTCTGTAATCCCAATGGGCTTAGGAGACTACATACGGTGCCAGGGATTGGACCTGGGTGCCTGTGTGTAAGGCAAGCACTGTACCTGCTGTACTAGCGCTGTTACCCCAGAAATTACATGGTTGGAAGTTATAAGGACTTAATGGACTCATCTATTGATACAGATATGTGTGTGTGTGCGTGTGTTGTATGAATACATACATAGGAAGTTATGTGTAAGAAAAACATTGAAGAATGGGGCTGGAGCAATAGTATATACAATTTCCTTCCATGCAGCTGACGCTGGTTCAATCTCTTGCACCTCATATGGTCGCTAATCACTGCCAGGAGTGATCCCTGAGCACAAAGCCAGGAGTAAGCCTTGAGCAGCACCAGGTGAGCCTACACAATAAAGTAACTTCTGCACTCACCTATTCAGTGAGGTGAGCTTTCACCTAGGAGTAAGCCCCTGAAAGCCAGGTGTGGCTCCCCAAACAAACAAACAAACAAACAAACAAATGAAAAGAGAAACATTAGGGGCGGAGCGATAGCCCAGCAGGTAGGGCGTTTGCCTTGCACGCGGTTGGCCCATGCCGGCCCGGGTTCGATCCCCGGCATCCCATATGGTCCCCGAGCACCGCCGGGAGTAATTCCTGAGTGCAGAGCCAGGAGTAACCCCTAAGCATCGCCGGGTGTGACCCAAAAGCAAAAAAAAAAAAAAAAAGAAAAGAGAAACATTGACGATTTCGGTTTCTACAGGATACAGTGAAGTCTAGTGAACTTTGTGGCAGGTGGCAGTTTGGGGGGTATGTATTGGGTTATCAACTGTCTAAAAATGAGTTCATTTGCCTACATAACAAAAGATGATTCCTGCATAACAAAGTTTTATTAAAACTGCACTGAATGGATGCTTTATTTTACAGTGAAGTGGCTTCTAATACATTACCTTGGTAGAAGTCTCTATTTAGCCTTATTTGGTTTCTTTAAATCAATAATTCATAGATTTCAGTATACTGATTATATAAATATTTTATTTTATTCACACAATTATTTAATTTTGGAGCTATTATAGGTGATATTTTATTTCTCTTAATTTTGGTTTCTAATAATTCAATGTCAAGAAACACAAATAAACTTTACTTCTGTGTATCAAGGAAAAAATGAAATGGTGACATTAGATGAAAACTTGAAGAGTCCATAATAAAAATCTGAAAGAATCTAATAATCCCTGAAAAGAATTAAATCTGTAGTTAGTATCAGACTCATGTAACTGCAGAGTGAGAAAGAATACAAGTAGGGCCAGAGCGATTGTACAGTGGGTAGGGTGTTTGCCTTGCATGTGACTGAGCTGGGTTAGATCCCAGGCATCCCATATGGTCTCCTGCACACTGCCAAGTGTAATTCCTGGAGTAATTATGGAGCAGTGCTGTGTGTGACACAAAAAGCCAAAAAAATCCCCCCAAAACCAAAAAAACAAAGCATACAACTAGTAATCATGGACACTTTGGAGATACAAGCTATGCCCTAGGCACTCTTAAAAGCGAAAATTGCTACTCATTTAATCTTAATTCTATAAGGGGGAGACAGTAGCCACTTTTATTTTCATTGAGAAAATTAAATTTCTTAATTTTAATTCAAGAGGTTTCAGTTCTCCATTAAAAGAAACTTAAAATGTTCTTTATTTTATGGATGGAAAATAATGGTATTGGGGCAGGATCTGGCCCGATTGCTTTGGGTTGGTCTCGTGCTGGGATCTAAGTCATCAGACCCAGACCACTCCCTCTTGTCACACTTGATCACGTACTAATGTCTCTCCACTAACTAGTTCCTGCGTGACTGCTTTGGAGAAATACTTCACGAGAGGAGTGTCTGGGTATACCGAGTGGTTTGCACATACCTGCTTTCCTTCCAGGGCTCCTCTCATCTCCTTGAAGGTGGAGGTGAATTCTCCAATGAAGTCGTGTTTGCCATTGGAGTCCCAGTCCCATACTATGCACTGCAAAAGAGCACAATATATCTTTTATTCCTCCTCCAACTGAAGAGTGTATGCACAGAGGCTGAAGGGAGTGTGAAATTTAGGAGGAAGGGTTCATGGAACATAGACCCTAGGTCTAAATCAAAAGCCTGGCGGACTAGGATAGCGACATGCAGGCAGAAAATTCCTCTGCTTTTCTCACTTTGCCTATATTGGGTCACGATCTCTAAAGTCACCCCGGGATGCAAATAACTGCCCATTTCTCATGTAAGGTCAGTAAGACCCATAGGAGATAATAATTCCCTAGACCATCCAGTTCATGAGAACTGCGATTTAGACATCCTGATGCTAATTTTCATGTCCTTTTCCCTTGCTCAGAACCTTTTCTCCCCATTTATAGTTGGAATCAATTGCCTGGCTTCATGGTAGTAGTTTCCACAGAGTTTAATGTTCATAACAGGTTCCTATCCATCATGTTTCCTCGTATGACTTTTTCCCCTCAAGGTTAAATATGTGATGCTCACAGAAATGTGTAAGAAGGCAGCCATGTGAGATTATTTTAACTGCACCCGTATGAAAAATAAAGTGAAAAATGGTGCTGGGTAGGTAATATCAGGCATCTATCACACATATGATATACTGGTTCACTCCCGCAGAGGCTTCCCTCTGACAACATCCAGACTAAATCCGGGTCCACAGGTAACACTTTGTAGAAAGAGTCAGATGAAATCAGCAGATAAAATCCGTGTGGTCACACATCATGTGATGAAGGAAAGCTCTCCAGTTTTCTGGGGTGGAGGGAGAACCAGCTTCTCAGGTATTTCACCTCTGAGATCAGTGATTTACTGGAAGGAAGTTCCTTTAAGATCAAGGCAGCGCAGAGGGTCCATTTGCTGAGAAATCTTCCTTACAATATTGGCGCTCTAAGATGCAGCCTAGATCTTCCAAGAATGGGAGCGCCAGCCAGCACTGCCTGAAGAACCCGACTTATCTAACTTTGTCTCTGATCCTGTGGCATACCCCAGGGATCTTGAGTGAAATATGCACCTTAGGAAGCACCACCCCAATGCATTCCTTCCTACTCAGTCATTTTCGGTTATAGTGAATCACACCTATACTTTCCCAGTTGTACAGGAAACTAGCCATTGCTCTGGATAGTCTCTCCCTGGTTTTCCCATCCCAGCTTCTGTGCATGCTGTTTCCTATGTATGGTTGTTCTAGCTCACAACTAGCTCACTATCCCTTCTTGCCTGAAACACTAGGATGGCATCTTCGCTGGTCTGGTGGCCTCTCCTGAGCTCCTCCACTCTCCATAATCCATCACAAGTCATACCCATTTATAACTCAAGTTGAAATGGATATAGGCTAACAGGTCTGAGGTCTTTCACGCGGACACTGAATCCCTCTGTAGGTATAGCCACCCTTTAGGAATGAAAGCCTTTGAGATTTGGAAGGGTCTCTGGTGTGCAGATGGTTAGAATGAATAGCACTGAAGATCTGGTTTGGACATCTAAAAGAAAAATTAATTTTTCTCAGCTTTTGCTTTTTCATGAAATGTGGAGGCTTTGTGTGAGTGTAAATATATATAGTATATAAATTATACACACATATATACATATATATATAGATTATATATATTGTGGGGGGCTTGAAAATTAATAAGATCTTTGGTCACAAAGGATAAAGTCTTAGAAAAAGTCAGAACGGAAGAGGTTAAGTTAAAGAAGCAAAATTGTCCTGTTAAATAGAATAATGATCTTTAAAATGATTTTTAAAATAATGTTTGTTTTCCCTCTGTAACTAGACACAGGAGGAATCCAGGGAAAAGGGTGGAAAAGAAATTGGGGCAGAATTCAGCAGAGAGGGGAAGATAGGACAGCTCCTGAGTGGGTGAGAAGTGGAATAAATTAATAACTCCCAAGGTTTAATTTTTTCCATTTTTGAACCACATCCAACCATGCTTAGTTAACTCCTGGTTCTGTTAGAGGATCACTCTTGGCGATCCATGGATGCTGGGCATTGAACTGGGGTCAGTGATGGGCAAGGCAAGCACCTTACTCCCATACTACCTCTCTGGCCCCTGCAGTCTAGTTTTTAAGTTATTTTATATCTCTCTCTCTCCTCCATGGCTACAGCTCCATCCCCTCTGCCATCATCCCTGAGACTCCAGGAATCTGCCATCTGTAACAGCATTTTGTTGGTGGGTGACGTGGAGAAAAAGGAGAGGAGCTCTGGCCATGTATTGGGACAAGAAAACCAGAGCGTTGTGCTAGATGTCCCTCACAACCCAGAGAATTAGGTAAGTATGGGACTGAGAAAGGAAATTTGACAGATGAGTGGAATGACAGAGAAAAGCTGGCAAGGCTGGTGGACTTCTGCAGTAACATAGAATTTGAAGTCAAACTATGTATACAGATTTTTTAAATGCTTTGGGTGAGGCTTTATTTTTTAATTAATTAAAATAGTTTTCTTCATGGTGTAATAATAAAGACTTTAGGGTAAACTACATCATTTCCAGGACACACAATTATAAGTGAGAAATGAAAAAAATAAGAATTATAAATGAGCTTGGACCGTACAACATATTTTTACTGTTGTTTTACCCTTGGGAGAGTCTGAACTTTTACATTGTTTACAACTTTAGAACAGCTGCTTCACGCCCATTCCCATCCTTTATATATAGTTCATATAAGAGCTCACACCAACTTGCCAGGTCCTTTAACACATGGCCCACTTGAGCAAATCGATGAACAATGGGGAGACAAGTGATACAAGTAATAATTATAGACCTCATTCCCATGACCTGATGGAATGGTTTGAGGCTCATTATGTTTCTGGAGCAAGCAGGTGCCCTTGGGCTCTACTTGCATGAGACAGGTCATATGGAGATGTTACTGGTGTCCGCTCGAGCAAATCGATGATGAACGGGAAGACAGTGATACAGTGATAGTGATATAATTAAAGAACCATCATTTCCAAAGTCACTGATAGTTGACCTTTCGCCACATAATATTTCAATAGCAATTCCAACACCAGTGTCTACTTCCCTCCAGCAGTGCTCCCTTACTCCAGCACCCAAACCTCTGCACTTCCCCCGCCCGCCACCTTAACAGGCACTTTACAATGCGGTGGTTGCAGCTTTGAGCTCATGTTTTCAATGTTGTTGAGTCTGTGCTTTGGCTATAGAGCTCATTTAGATTTTAGATTATTTATTTAGAGCTTATTGTATTTAGATTTCAAAGGCAGGTTTGAAGAAGAAAGTTGGAAAATTTCAATTTAATTTCAGTTAAAATAACACCATGGGGCAGAGCTGCCACTGGCTCTCACTGTGCCCAGCCGCTCATGAGGTGCCCAGGTGGGATGGCAGGTTCTAGCCCTGGCCCGCCACCCCAGCAGGGCCTCACAACAAGCCAGATGACCGCCCCCTCCATGAGGACCTCCATTTTCCACATCTGGACTTCCCCTCATCAGAACTCCACCCAGCAGACCAGCCTATCACAGCCCCTGCTTGCGCGCCACTAGTGTCCACGCGGTTCATCAATAATGCTTTATTTAGAGGTGATTACAAGAGTATGCCACCTGCACGGCAGAGCCTGGCAAGCTACCCGTGTCGTATTTGATATGCCAGATACCAGTAACAATTATAGACCTCATTCCCATGTCCTGATGGAATGGTTTGAGGCTCTTTATGTTCCTGGAGCAAGCAGGTGGCCTTGGGCTCTACTTGCATGAGACAGGTCATATGGGGATGTTACTGGTGCCCGCTCGAGCAAATCGATGATGAACGGAAGACAGTGATACAATGAAAATAACACCAACTTTTCGGTCATCATATGTTCATTAAATTGGTAGATGTGAACAGTAAACCAGTAATATTAGTAGCTATTGTCAGCCTTTACAGTTGAGCACACAGGACAAATGTGTGTGTGTGTGTGTGTGTGTGTGTGTCCAAGGAATAGGCTGCTACTGTCTTTAGCACGACCTGATCTCAACCCTCTTCATACTCTTAAAGCACTGTCCTAAGAAAAGCTTTGTCAGTTAACTCTGAATTCCACAGGGGGAAAACAGTATTTCAAGAGGAAGTTACAAAGAATTAACAATTAAAGTGTTTCCCCAGGAGTTACATCTGTTCCAAAGCAAAAGAATCTCTTTATGAGAAACTATTTTATAGGTGAAAAGTTCATATTGAAAACACACAGCACCAAACAGCATGAACCTACAGGAAAACTCAAAAAAAAAAAACCTAGAGAGAGTCAAGGAGAGTGAATGGGATTTTCTCAGAACTTTCTTCTCACTTGGAGATGCTAAGTTCCCTTGTAGTTGCAGTCTGCAAAAGCAAGTCAAGGGAGAGGCTTAGCTCCTTCTGACGGAAGAGTTAAGCAGGGGATGGAAACTTTGATCAGTGATGTACTTGCTTCCTTGCTACCCTTTTATATTCCAGGCAGAATGAAGCTCAATCTCCCTTACTTTGACGGTCTCCGGTGTCTGCAGATCAATGATTTGGGCATTTGGAAATTTTGTTTAGGAGGGTCAGTGAACTTCACAGGGCCAGACTGTCACGGGTGTCCTGAGGCTTCCAGCTCTCCTCACCGACCCTGAACACACAGACTCATTCCCGAGACAAGCAAGAAAGTGCTGGCTGCTGCCAGAAGAAAAATCGGAGTGGCTCCTGGTATCATCTCTGCAAATTTATTTAATTTTTATACATATTATTTTTAAGTTTTTGGAACTATTTACAATAGCAACGCTTATCCTCTCAGTACACAAAGTTCCGCACTTCCTACACATCAGGTGCCCCAAACCAGGATCTCTACCGGACCATTTCTTTCAGGCTCCTGACTTTGGTCAGAGCGAGCTCTAGAGTCTGAGCACACGTTCACTCTTCTGTTTATTGAGAAGTGCCCAATCAAAAGGCGACAGGTCAGAAGCGATGAGAGAGACCAGTAGAAGCAGCCTTTGAGAACTTCCCTGAAGCGGTGGTAGGAGTCCCAACCATTCGGGGCCATATCGAACTCTTCTTGTGCCCCAAAAGAAGTAAAAAGAACAAGCAGGGAGAAAAGGGACATATAGAAATAGATTTGTTTGTCATAGACTCTTAGTCAAAAAACACACACTACTCCTTCACGCCCACCCCTTAGATTTCCTGTCTTACTGTAATCAGTGATCCTCCTTCCATTTCAGCGGCCGAGCACAACACCCAAGAAGTTGGTCATGTGCTGTCTCACTGGGGCGAGAGCAAGCACCCACAACACCTGCCCAACTTGGAGGCTGTGTTAGTCCTGTCAGGACTGCCACGTGGTCTCCTGGGGGCTGGACCCTGCTGCTGACAAGGGCCCTGCTTCTTCACGTCTGGCATTTCCCATCATGGCAGTTGCAGATTTCTGTTTTGACCTTTCTTGGAAGAGCTCCCATAGGAAGGAAGACACAGCGAAGCAGAAAAAATAAAAACTGTTTTCCCCTCTCCCTCACTGCCACACAGCTGGTGTGTGACAGCTTGGAGGCAGCTGACAGAGGAACAAGTCTTGGGGAAAAGTAAACAGATCAACTGCCCGACAGAAAAATAGAGAGGCAGATTCCTGCTGAGGAGCAACAAGGAAGTGCTGACAGATTGGCGAGCGAGCAGTCCCAAGCTCTACCCACGCCAGGTAGACTCAGGGTCTTACAGCCTGCAGTGGAATGTGGAGACTCATCTTCAAATGTTTGAGCTGGGCAGAAGAGTTAGCACATCAGGTTAGTGCTTGCATAGAACAGCGGGAGGAGAGCAAGCTTTGTATGAAGAAGCCCCGGGTTTGATCACTTCACTACATAGTCCCCAGCACCCCTGGGAGAGGTACTGGAGCATGAAGTTAGGAGCAGCCTCTGGGCAGCTCTGGGTGTAGCCCCCTGAGTACCACTGAGTGTAGTCTCCGAGTACCATCGTTGGGACACCAGAACAAAATAAATAAATAAATAAATAAATAAAGGGCATTTCTTCCCCAGTCGAGGTGGGACAATGAACTGAAATGCACTAATGAAGCTGCCCTGAAGAAGAAATTTGCCTTTGGGGAACCCTGGTCTAGTGCTGATGAAATGCAATCTGGTGATACCATTAGGAAAAATGGTATGGAGGTTCTTTAAAAAAATGAAAACGGAAATAAGGTATGATCCAGCGATACCAATATCCTGCATTTTTCCAAAGGGTATCAAAACACTAATTAAAAATCGTATTTTCACTCATATATTCAAAGCAACCTAAATGCCCATTGACAGATAGATGATGGAATAAAGAGCCTCTAGGATATATACTCAATAGAACTACTCCTCTGCCATTAAATAAAAGATTAAATTAGGGTTAGAAAGAGAGTTGGAGTCAATGTTTTTTTTTTCTTTTTTTTTTTTGATTTTTTATTATACCACAGTGAAACATACAATTACAAAGGTGTTCATAATTGGTTCTTGGTAATACAGTATACCAGCACCCATCCCTCCACCAGTGCCCCATTTCCACCACCAATGTACCCCACCCCCTCCTGCCCACCCCCATGCTGCCTTAATAGCAGGTACCCCAGTTTCCTCTCTTTCTCTCTCTCTGTCTCTCTCTCTCTGTCTCTGCATCTCTCTCCCTCTTATTTTACACATTGTGGCTAGCCCTGCAGGTATTTAGAGTTTATCACTTAAGTCTCTTTGTGTATATTCAATGGTGAGTTTTAATCTGCCATTACCATTTCCCACATTTAGTAAAACACTGGTATCTATTTATGTCGTATTAATGAATGCAGTCATTCTATATCTGTCCTTTTCCTTCTGACTAATTTCACTCAGCATGATAGTCTCCATGTCCATCCATTTGCAGGTAAATTTCATAATTTCATCTTTTCTGACAGCCGCATAGTATTCCATAGTGTAGATGAACCACAGTTTCTTTAGCCAGTCCTCTGTTCTCGGGCATTTAGGTTGTTTCCAGATTCTAGCTATAATGAATAGCGTAGAGATGAATAAAGAAGTACAGATAGTGTTTCTGTTATGTGTTTTTCGGTCTCTCGGGTATATTCCCAGGAGTGCTATTGCTGGATCAAATGGGAGCTCAATATCTAGTTTTCGGAGGAATGCCCATATTGATTTCCAAAAGGGCTGGACCAGTCGGCACTCCCACCAACAGTGGATCAGAGTCCCTTTTTCCCCACATCCATGCCAGCACCGGTTGTTCTTGCTGTTTTGGATGTGTGCCAGTCTCTGTGGTGTGAGATGGTACCTCATTGTTGTTTTGATTTGCATCTCCCTGATGATTAAAGATGAAGAACACTTTTTCATATGCCTTTTGGCCATTCGAATTTCTTCTTTTTTGGAAGCTTCTGTTCATTTCTTCTCCCATTTTTTGATGGGGTTGGCTGGAGTCAATGTTTTTTATGCAGGAGTCCCTGGGTTCATTCCCTGGTACCATATGGTCTCCTGAACATAGTAGCTGGAGACCCTTGACTAAATACAGAGCCAGAAGTAGCCTATAAGACCTTACAGGTGAGTCTGTGAAACAACAAAATCCAAACCAAAAATAAATGATGAAATTGTGCCCTTTGGAACAGAATGGCTAGAACTGGAGGGCAACGATTAAGCGAAGTAAGTCAGGAGGTAAATGACAACTTTCATATGATTTAACTGATATGTAGAATATAAATAACTGAAACAGGGTAGCTGGCAAAAAAATCCAACCAAACTAACTAGAGCCAAATAGGTGAAAAAAATCAATGAATCTGAGATAGACTTGGTGAAAACTATGGTATATATTAGAGGGAACAGAGTGAGTGGAAAAATGGCGAGAGGAGTGTTTTGATAGTCCAAGAACACTGGAACCTTGATGCTTGAGTGTTATATCCTATACACAGACACAGACACTTAGCTATATCCCGTGACCCTGTGCTACTGTAAGCTCACACCAAAGACATATCAAAATGAAAGAAAAGTTTACCTTTGGATTTAACTTTAGCTTGTGCCGAAGAGATCTAGTCAGGCTTCTGGTGAGTTGCTCTGGGATTTTATTTTATTTTTTTACCACACCCTGCAGTGTTCAGGGATCATTCCTGGCAGACTTGGGGAGAATCATACTGGCAGGCGAGAATTCTACCACTGTTCCACCCATGTGGAGAACCATAAAGGGATGCATGTAGCCAGTTTGGCTACATGCAAATGCCCTACCTGCAGGACTATCACTCTGGTGCCAACTGCTCTGGGATTTTAGATGCAGACAGCCAGCCCTGTCACAAGGCCTAAGCCTTATTATCTGCAATAAACCTCTTCTTGTGTCTCTCTCCCACTGGTTCTGTTCTTTTGCTTAACACTTACTCAAACACTTTCCTTACTGAAAAGGTGTTTGCACTTGATTACTCCCAGTTATAAGGGAGTTCTCACCGACAACTCTGACTGCTATGCCCATATTTATTGAATACTTACTTTGTCCCAGGAGTGTTCTAAGCACTTGGCAGGCTCGGACTGATTTAATCTTTCTAGCAACCCTAGCCATCTGGGGAGTTAATTATCATCCCCTCTTGATCAATGGGCAACTGAGGAAGAGAGAGGTTAATGATCACCACTGATATGGAATATTCAGGGTTTTAAAGTCTGATGGTGTTTGATTTTGCAGTTCTCGAGATCTGAATCTAATCCAGTTCCTGGTGGGCAGGGGCAAGGGGGAAGCTGTCTCACCTGTGATCAGAAAACTATTTAAGGGCCACTGATCACTGAATAATGCTAATGAAAGGAAATCTATTCTTTTCTCCCTGACTTGAAGTGTATGCATGCATGTATTTTAACACTGTAACTTGTCACCTGAACAAGTGAAGCTGAATTCACTGTCAAACTTCTGACTCTAAACATTGCCCCTGATTCTAAGTTTCCACTGCAAACTATTTATTTAATTGCTTTAACATACATCTCCAGTAGACTACTACAGCCACTGCTCAAGAAAGCCTCAGCACTAAGATATTTGTCAGGACTTAGTATAGTTCTTGGGCACAATAAGAACTAAGCTAATAGTGAATAAAAACATTTTTCTCCCTAAGTTGAGCTGATGGCATTTTTTTGAGCCTTATCTCTACACTATAAATGGAAGTAAAAGAATAGCAATCAACCTGGTTAATTTGAATGAAAGCAGATAATCAAACTGGGCAATGTGCTGGGGTGTTTGCAGACATGTGTGTTGGCATGATATTGTAGACATGTGATTATGGACACAGTGTAATAATTGTAGATGGAGGAGACTGGGGATGGATATTAGGAGACCCACGTTTTAGCATCAAATCTGAGGGTATCACTGTGAGATCATGGGATGGAGTCTCAATCTCTATGTGCCTTGGTCTCCTTCCCTGTAAAAGGGTGTTTAGGGGGAATGTTAACAGGAAAGAACACTACCTGAGGTAACTTTCAGAGCTAAAATCCCTACGTACATGACTTGGCTTCTTTATCTCTTTTCCAACTTTCTGTTCCAAAGACTGAGGCTATCATACAATTCTAACATCTGATGAATGCAAGATCTACTCCCTTTGCTCTCTCATATTAGGGTGTGCTTCTACTTGGATGACTAAAGCTCAGTGGTTAACACTGTCACACTAAGAGCTCCATTAGATGAAGAAAACATAAAAGAAAAAATTATTTTGACATATAGCTGGGTCTATGTAGATTTTGAGAACAGAAGGAATGGTTTCAATGAGCCCCAGACCAAAAATCTGGGTTAGACAAATCTCCATGCATGGAGGATGTGTTAAGGGTCAAGGATAGAGTGAAGAGAGGAACTGTAGGATGTTTAGCAGACAAAAGAGCATGGCATTGGCCTTCAGACACTAAGGCCATTGGCACCAGGGTAGCAGAAAGAAAATGGTGCTGAACAGCCTCAGCCACTGCTGGTGGCCATGTATACTGGCTCATCCTTTTGGGAAGGCAAGGGGGACAGTTGTCAAAAAATTAGGAAATGATCTTCCATCCAATCCTGTAATTCCACTTCTTGGTATTTACTCTCCAAGGGCAAAACTGTATTTAGAAAAGACATTGACATTGGTATATTCTTTGCATTCACTACTCACAATAGCCCAAATCTGTAGTCAACCCAAGTGTTCAAGCACAGATGACTGGACAAAGAAACGGTGGTACATGATGCTACTCAGTTATATGAAAAGAAATCATAGATTTTGCTGCTATGTGGATGGATCTGGAGAATATCACAGTGACTGGCATTAGTCAGAGGAGAGGAACAGATACAGAATGATCACCCTCATATGTGGTATGTAAAGAAACACCAGACAAAAAAACAAATGCCCAAGGGCAACAGAATCTGAGAAGTTGTCATTAGTAAAAAGCAAATCGAGGCAGGGGCATGGGAGGGGAGAGAGATGGGGAGAGGCTCTCAGATAATGATGGAGAGATGACACTTCTGGAGCGTCAGGCGTTGGGAAGGTTTATGCAGGAAACCCTGCCGTTATCAACACTGTAAACCTCAGTGCCTAAAATAAAAATACTTCAAAGAAGAAACAAAGAAAAAAATATGTGTTAAAACTTTGCCTCCCTGGAAGATGACTGTGGATCAGGGTCTTATTAAAATGTGAGTTTCTGTACAATGAAAGTGGGGAAGACTGTCATCTTAGCAGAAGCAAGATCTGATATACCAGAGGAGAGTGAGAGCAAGGCTGTCGCCACAAAGCAGCTGAACATACTTGTGTGGGAGGAGGAGCAACAATCAGTTCAGGATTTTCCAAGAAACAACTTGAAGGGCAGACTTTACTGAGCATTGACTATAGGCAAAAAGATACAGCAGATAACCTCTAAATGTATATATTGCAATCCACAATGTGTAAGAGGAGAGAGAGAAAGAGAGAGAGAGGAGATAAAAAACGTGCCATAGAGGGAAGGCTAGGGGAGGGGGGAGAAATTGGGGTTATTAGGTGGGGAAATGGGCACTGGTGGAGGGATGGGTACTAGAACACTGTATGACTGAAACCCGAACATGAATATCTTTGCAATTGTATATCTCACGGTGGTATAATAAAATATTTTTTGAAGAGTACATCATAAAAAATAGTTAATTACCTGAAATTATGTCACAACACAAAATAATTTAAAATTTAATTTAAAGTAACTACCTGAAATTATGTTACAACATTAAAATGTAGATTTTTGTATCTCATTTGGGGAGAATGTGAGAGACTCACAGACATGGGGCAAAGCTGCTACTGGCTCTCCCTGTACCCAGCCGCTCACAAGGCACCAGGAGGGATGGCGGGTTCTAGCCCTGGCCTGCCACCCTAGCAGAGCCTCGCAACAAGCCAGACGGCCCCCCACTCCATGAGGGCCTCCATTTTCCACATCGGACTTCCCTTTCGTCAGAACTCCACCCAGCAGACCAGCCTATCACAGCCTGGCTCGGCGTGGCTGCTTGCAGCCGCACGGTTCATCAATAATTGCTGGATTTAGAGGTGACTACAAGAGTATGCCACCCACACAGCAGAGGCCTGGCAAGCAACCCGTGTCGTATTTGATATGCCAAATACCTGTAACAATTATAGACCTCATTCCCATGACCTGATGGAATGGTTTGAGGCTCTTTATGTTCCTGGAGCAAGCAGATGTCCTTGGGCTCTACTTGCATGAGACAGGACATATGGAGATGTTACTGGTGCCCGCTCGAGCAAATTGATGATGAACGGGAAGACAGTAATACAGTGATACATTTGGGGAGAATAAATGTAGATTTCTCTTTCTTAAAAAAAAAGGGATATGAGTAAATGGGGATGTGGTGGTAAAGCGTATGTTGGGATGCATGGAATCTAGGCTTACTTCTAGGTACTATAAGAACAGGGAGGAGAACTGGGGGATGGGAGGCAAGAGGTTTTACTATAGTTGCTGCCCAAAGTCAAGTAAAATGCGATTTTAAAAACAAGTCTTTATTTAAAGCTCCACAGAAGCTTTTTTTTACCTCCAGTTACAGGCGCTATAAAAAAGTCTGTGCATAGTCCCCTCCTCCTGTCCGGCTTCCCTCACTTATTGATTCCCACCTCAAGGGGAAACATAGAGCAGATGGGAAAGGAAGTCTGGATGCAGTGGGGGTGTACTCTGCTCATCTGGGGGTGCACCCCTTTCTTTGTTAGAGCCACATGCCTTAAAGGATGGGGGCTTCCTTTAGTCATAAAATTCAGGTTTCTGTATTCAGGCTTACAGGGAGGGGCATCCTGTAGCACAGATTCCATTGTTGACCTGGTTCCATGCTATTGACCCTAATCTGCTCCCTCTGTATTGTTTTTCTGGTTCTACCTTCTCTTGCTGTTGACAGTACTATTTTTCCCCTTCTAAAAGTGTTCTCAATTTACATTTTGCATTTATCTCATTTTATCCATGAATCGCATTTCATTCCCCAAATGAGCATTGGCGAAAGATGTAGGTAACTTCAGGAGAAGGAACAGGGAGAGGACAGGGAAGGAACTTGCTAGTTGTCTGATATAGAAGATAGGGTAGATGAAGAAAAACTCTGAATCCTTCAGAATTTGACTCAAATCTCTTCCTTACCACTAAACAACTGTGTAATGACTCCCGAATTATCTTGCCTTCTCTATTCTGTTAATTCATATCTAAGGCAGAATGAAAATTCCTTCCTACTCAGCAGGTTGATACAAGGATTCATTCTCACCTACATATTATTTATCATTTACCTTGAGTAGGAATTGTGTGGGACATCATCTAAAGACCTAAAAGATTTAGCTTTTACCCCCAAGCATTAGAAAATATAGTTTTGGAAATGGTCATGCTAAGAGATGGTAGTGCTAGAGTCAACATGGCAAATATGCACAGCTATGCCCGCACATGCACCAAGCGCTGTATGTGAATGTTCACTGTGGACTACTAGGGAAAACTTCCAGGAGCAAATAATCAAGTGTACCTGCTCAACCACAGAGGCATGAATAAGAGATTTTACTTACACAGAAAAACAAAAGTCTAACATCAGACACTTTCCTGAGCATACTCTGCGGATAAAGAAATCAGGAGAGCTTTTTACATTCTCTTGTCCACTCTTAAGCCTGCAAGGATCTAGACAGTTATATGCCCTCTTGACTCAATTACTGATTCAGAGTCAGGCCAGCATCTCACAGCATGTTTCTTCCCTTGGTCAGGGTTAACTGTCCAGGATATACAGAGAAGGATGTCGGGGGAAAACAGAGACAAATCTGAAAGGCACAGATGTGGGCCCTGCAGTTGTCGTTTATGTGATTCAGCCCGGCAACGTTGGGCAGGCCAGTCTACCTCTACCTATGAGGTGGGGTTCCCTCCTCGTCTGAAAAATGACTGGCTTGCACTAGATCAGTACTAAAAATTACAGGCTACATAGCTCATTTGTTTTAAGAGAGCTGTTTTAATTTCACATTCTAGGAACTTCACTATCACTAACCCTAATCCTAAAAAATTACAAGCTACATAGTTCATTTGTTTTAAGAGAGTTGTTTAAATTTCAGATTCTAGGAACTTACCTTTGGATATTCTAATTCTGTTTTCTAGGGAAGAGTCCTTCTCTAGAAATTCTACCTTTAAAGCCAATTAATTCATCAGTTTGGATGCGTGTGATTTTTTTTGGCCACACTGAGAAACACTGGGCAGAAATCCAGGGTCCATGTTTTCTGATGATGGTGACAAAAATTACCATTATATCCTAGCTTACACTGTTTCCTTCAATTCAAATAAGAAGCCCAAATAGGAAGAAAACATTTCAGGACCATCTAGGTGTTAAATGGTCATTTAACACAGCAATGCTGTAAGCAGGCAAATAGAATCCTAATAGTAATGCTCATGAAAGTGGGACAGAAAAGGCCAGGAGGGAAGGGGTATGTGGGCGTTATCTTGACAGTTCACACATCTCTTCCTTTCTGGATGGCAGCCAAGCCTGGAGACAATCCACAACAGAGTATGCTGCTCTCAGAATCTTTTGTTGGAGATTTATGGCATTGGGAGACTTGGTTCATTCAGATAAGCTTTAGAGGCTCTCCAACGCTTGTTCAAACCATTTTCACTTCACACCCCAGTACTCCAGGAAGATTGAAAATGGTTGTGTGGGCAGAGTGAAGAGGCAGACTTTGATGCTGACCGATGGCATTAGCTTTCAATAAGAGCTCTATCGTTATGTTAGTGTCACTCTGCATTGGTTAAATGTATACCGCTTTCCTTTACCAAGTTTATAGGTGTAAGTTCTGAGAAGCTGATATTTGACAGTGGGATGGATGCCAGGTTGGTCTCAGGAAACTTTCTTATGTGAACTATAAACACAAAAATCATGCCTACTCAGTGTGCAATTTGGCTTTTATGACAAGATGCACGATGCACAGTATTTTGATATCTTGTGACGCTCTGCTATACTTAAGAAGTTCTGAAATGTAAGGGTCTTATCTCTAGTCCTCTACGCTTCTCCCTTCATATTTGTTTCTTCCTTCTCTGCCTAGTTCTTGAGATCCACATTAGATGAATTTAATATATCTAATAGTAGGAGGTAGAATAAGTGACTGTGGATTTTATTTTTTCCTATTGTATGCTTTTCTTCACACAAATAACTCTGTGTGACTCAGACACACAGGACAGAGTTGCTCTCCCTGTGCTCAGCTGATCATGAGGCACCCGGGAGGGAAGGCGGGTTCTAGCCCTGGCCATCCCAATAGAGCCTCTCAAGAAGTCAGAGGAACCCCCACACCATGAGGGCCACCATTTTCAACTTCTGGACTCCACAGCTCATCAGAGCTCCACCCAAGAGAAAAGTCACTCTCTCCCTATTGTGGTTCATCAGTAAATGCATGAGATGAGAGCCTACTACTGAGAGTACACCACCCACCCGGCAGAGCCTGGCAAGCTACCCTTGTATTTATTATGCCAAAAACCAGTTACAATTATAGACCTCATTCCCATGACCTGAAGGAATGGTTTGAGGCTCTTTGTGTTATTGGAGTGAGCAGATGCCCTTGGGCTACACTAACATGTGACAGGATATATGGAGATGTTATTGGTGCCCCAGCAAATTGATGAACAATGGGAAGAAAAGTGAAACAAGTGATGCTTTTCTTCCATTCATAATCAATTGTATCAGGAAATAGACTAGATGCTTGGAGCAAGAGATGGGGAAATAGAATGTATTTGTCCTACTTACATAAAGCCTACAGCTGGTGGGAGATAAGGTATTAAACACTTGGGGAAAATGTAAAATTAAAATGTTCTCCATAGCAGAGAATTGAAAAAAGCATCAATTATAAATGAGTGAATGAAAGCAGTCTGCAAATACTCTATTATGCAAGAATACTAGAACTCATTTTTTTACAAATAGTAAGCAATAATTGCCTCTAAAATTTAGGAGGACAAGTACGAACTAAAATAAAATTTCTGATTTCACTTAGAATTTAACTTATGTATGCAACCTATAACCTCATAACCATATAAGAACTATATGTTCATGTAATTATATAGATTAGTATGATACAGTGATATTTATATAGAATTGTAGAATGGAAGACTGTTCTTTATGTCTAAGAGCATAAGACAGAGTATCCACAATAAGGTTTAGGAAGGCGAAGAGAAGTTTCCTCATATCTTATGTTGGAGAGCCATCGAGGAGAATATCATTTTGGGAACATTCTGAACATGCAGAGCTGCCTTTCACTAACTCAAGCAAATATTCTGCACAACTCACAGTGAAAAAGGTACTGGGCAGAGTTAGGAGAAGGCGTTTGGTCTCAGTATGACCATGACCTTTATAAGCAGGCTATTCACATTCCAGGGGCTCAAGTCTATCAACTTAACAAATAAAGAATTACAGTCAATGGTCCCCAATTTCCTGTTATCCAATTATTTATGTAATTGAAAAAAAATTGATGCTAATGAAAAAACTAATTGCTAATCAATTTGTCTTCCTTTACTCACCAGGATTATTTCCACTCACCAGTGGTATCAAACTCAATCAACTCTGGAAAACACTGCAGCTTGTTTGCTTTATAAAACTATTAAAATATTTTTCAGTTCCCATTCTTCAGTGTCACTGAATTCATTTTTTTGACGATGATGGCTTATTAATGGTTGGAAAGAAAATTCTAGCAATTTCCCATTTGAGGTCTACCCAGTACATGTCTACCTCCAATAGGTACTGCTATTTCTACTAGAAAATATAAAATTAAGCAATTTCATTGAAACTATAAAATATGGGACTGAGAGATAGCACAGGAGTAGCCTTGCCTGGAGCCAATACTGGTTCAACTCCCAACACCACACATGACCTTCCAAGCACCACCAGGAGTGATCCTTGAGCCCAGAGCTGGGGTAAGCCCTGAGCACCACAACTATAGCTTACAAAACTTACTTTTCTTGGGGGTTTCCCCAACCGGCAATGTCCTAGCCAGGGTTACTTCTGGCTCTGCACTCAGGAATTACTCCTGGCAGTGCTTGGGGACCATACAGGATGCTGGGGATCGAACCTGGGTTGGCAAGGCACATGCCATTCCTGCTGTGCTATTGCTCTGGTCCCTATGGTTTACAAAACTTAAAAAAGGAAGAAACCAAAACAACAACTACAAAATTTTTATTCTTAGGAGCATCCCACTAAGAATTCCTAGCCTTACTGCAAAATGATACATTCCTAATGAGATACGCAGTTTGCTGCAAGTTGGAATGATGGAATTGAAAGGCATCATGTTAAGTGGACTAAGTCAGAAGGAGAAGAATGCCATGGATTTCATTCATCTGTGGCATACAGAGAAACAAAACAAGCAAATAGTATCAAATGATGAAAACTTTGGCCTTTAATTGGAGAATTAAAGGGGGGGGAAGGAAATAAACTAGATATGACATAGCAGTAGAGATTCTTGGGCACTTTGGTGGTGATGTGGTGCAATAACTTTGCCCATCAATACTGTAAAAGTTAACACTATTATAACCATCTTGACTAACTATAATACAATTTTTAATTACAAAAAAAAGCGGGGGTTGGCTGAGTGGTGCCACTGTGTCTAATGTGAATATGACTTCTCTCCAAAAAGAAAAAGCCTACATTCTAGTTGGGTGATGAACCTTGAGTAAGTGCTCTTTAACTGACTAAGTAGCAGTGCTAGGAAATACTGGCTTAAGTACTATTGGTCACAGGTCACAACACCCTAATTTCCCTCCTAAAGGACTAAGTATATGTGATTCCTAACAAATAAGATGATTTATGTTCTGAAATTTACTTTTAAAAATATCAGTTGGTGTTTATGCTATTTCTGTGTGCCAGGCACTTATGGCCAAGTCTTTTAATTCCATATCAGTTAATCTTCACAATGAAACCTTCTAGGAAGGCGTTGACAGAAAATTGAAAAATAATGTCCCTTTTAGATAGGGACATTGGATACCTTTCCTGAGGTAACTCAGCTTTAAAAAATGGTCAAGCTAGACTTTGAACCTTGGTCTTTTGAGACAGGGTTCATGTTTATCTAGAGACCATAATTAATACTTATTTATCACTGAATAAATATTTCTTGAGTACCTGATGTGCTTTCTATAAATTTCAGAAAATCTAAGATAAGAAGCTATTTCACTATTTGAATAAAGTCAGTCCACCCTAACATTTGCTAAGTTTTAGAGCATTCAACAGAAGTCCTCAGTTAGACTAAAACCTCTGCAGGCAATTTGGATAAAAAAAGATCTAAAATACAAGAGTAACTAACATAAGCAAGCAATACAGAGAGATTGTTTGTCTGCCAGTAGAGAAAATAGCAAAAGGGGTGGGGAGTAGAGATTCAATGAGGGTCTGCTGTAAACATCACTGTCACTGTATCACTGTCTTCCCATTCATCATCAATTTGCTCGAGCGGGCACCAGTAACATCTCCATATGTCCTGTCTCATGCAAGTACAGCCCAAGGGCACCTGCTTGCTCCAGGAACATAAAGAGCCTCAAACCATTCCATCAGGTCATGGGAATGAGGTCTATAATTGTTACTGGTATTTGGCATATCAAATACGACACGGGTAGCTTGCCAGGCTCTGCCGTGTGGGTAGCATATTCTTGTAGTCATCTCTAAATCCAGCATTTATTGATGAACTGCAAAATCGGCCGCATGAGGCAGACTATGATAGGCTGGTCTGCTGGGTGGAGTTCTGACGAGGGGGAAGTCTGGATGTGGAAAATGGAGGCCCTCATGGAGTGGGGGTTGGTGTTGTCTAGCTTCTTGCGAGGCTCTGATGGGGTGGTGGGCAGGGCTAGAACACGCCATCCCTCCCAGGCACCTTGTGAGCAGTTGGGCACAGGGAGAGCCAGTAGCAGCCCTGTCCCATGTCTGTGAGTCTCATAGCCATAAACATACAATGCTAAAATTCCAGCAGGAATATTAGGAAAAAGACAAATCTAAGTTTCAACCACTAAGTATAAACTGGGCTTGGGAGGACAGAAAATGAAGATAAAGAAACTGAGGGTTAGTCTGTAGCTCTGGCTTGGGTAATTCAGTGTCCGATTCACCTAGACTGGAATCCTAGGAAGAACAGATTTGAGGGTAATGGGATGGGCGAGTCCTTGACTAAGCTGAATTTCACATTCTTGACCTCTACTAAGCAACATGATTGACAAGTGATGATTGTTTCTTCTTAAAAAATCCTCGTGTCTCTCTCTAAATGAGCCGTATAGCTACTCATGGTTTATTGATTGCTATAATTTGATGCCTGGAGACAATATCATGGTAGGTGGCTGAGGAGGAAGAGGCCTTTGAAAACCAGAAAAGAACAGATGACTATTTGTGTGGTTTAATCAGTCTGGAAACCACAAGCTGGCAATGTGGGACTCTCTGACAGCCAAGAGGAAGTCTTGGCACAGCTAGGCCACTTGATTTCCAACATAAGCTCATTTTACTTGCTTCTCTTGTTTAATTATTTCCTAGGCAGTGATCAGAGGTACTCACGATTTAGAAGTTTTGAAATAAGAGAATATTATTTCTGTCTGCTCTGCTCTGTCTGTCTATCTGCTGTCTGCCTGTCTGCCTGCCTCCCTGTCTTGTCTGTCTGCCTGCCTGCCTGCCTGTCTGTCTGTCTGTCTCTCAGACCCCCAAAACATTAGGGAATTAGCTACTTACTCTTAAGAGTTTTATTGCAGCTATATTCAAGCCATTACTGGATGTTTAAGTTGAGTAACCATATCTCCATAAGGGAATATAAAACAAATCAGGCACTTTACTCTGGTTGATAAAAATTGGTCTGGATCCTCTTGGTATCATTACTCCAACTTGGTCTCTGCTTTGTTCTAGTGTCAATAATGTTTATTTGGCTTGCTGGGGGCCAAATGATTCTTTGAACATAACAGACCTTTGGACTCTGAAGTGTCCTGTCTACGGCTATTCCAGACTGAATGCACCCGATCTCTTCTGATCTCAGAAGCTAAGCAGGGCTGGGCCTGGTTAGTACTTGGATGGACTCTGAAGTGTCTAGCTAACCCTGGGGATTCTCTTACTTGTAACTTTTGCAAAACCTATTGAATTCTGATAGGAGTTTGGCTTAAACTTACTGCAATCACCTTGAAACTAAGATGAAGATAATCTAATGACTCAATTGCTAGGGGAGGGTAGTCTATAAACTGGGTAGGACACTTGCCTTGCATGCAGCTGAGCTAGGATGATGCCTGGCACCACATATGGTTCCCTGAGCCATGCCAGACGTGAGTTCTAAGCACAGATCCAGGAGTAAGCCCTGAGCATATCAGGTGTCCCCATTCATATAACTCAACAACATAAAATTAAAAATATTTTTTCATTTAGTTGTCATAGGTCTCTCTGGCACTTAAACTTTCTATAATTCATGATCAATCTGGGCTCACTGAATTATATTGCTTATTTACATAGCCTAAGAACGAGTGTTTGGAAGTTTCTAGATCAAATGAGACAGGGTTCAGTGAGACAGTACAGGGAATATAAAACAAATCAGACACTTTACTCTGGTTGATAAAAATTGGTCTGGATCCTCTTGGTATCATTACTCCATCTTGGTCTCTGCTTTGTTCTAGTGTCAATAATGTTTATTTGGCTTGCTGGGGACTAAATGTTTGATTCTGGGCACCCCATATTGTCCCCCAAAACTGCCAAGAGTGATTCCTGAGCACAGAGCCAGGAGTCAGACCTAACTACTGGGTATGGCCCCCCAAATCAATCATCCACAAAAAATAAAGAGAAAACCCCAAATTTGTACTAAGCTGCTATCCTAAAATTGTTACTAGTGAAACTATTTGTCAAACAGTATTATTCTTCATGTTCTAAATAATTATTATAGATAGACTTTTGAATAAACCCTTTTAATAAGCAATAAGAAGACACGGTTCTGAGACAGTTAAGAAGACATCCTGTTCTTTCTACCGAGGTGGAGTCAGACACACATTTGCAAGATGGACAAGGGGAGTGCTGAGATTTTGACAGCGTTAAGTAGTCACTGACCTTCTTATCAGACTTATTACCCAAGTAATTGAACTTTCCTTCCCACTCTATTTCTATCAGCAGACAACCCAATAGCTTTATTTGTCTCTGGGGAGATGAAACAAAACTTCTCAACCTGGACGTGTAAACCTATCCATTTGCTGCTGATGAGAATATCCCTCTTTGTAACAACCTCATCAATAACTGCTTGGGGAGGGTAGACAAAGTTCTGGAAACTTCTTTGGTCAAGGAACTTGTGTATTTATATGTAAGTAAAGGTTGTTATCAAAATTATGTTGTTATTAAGTATTATGAAAAGGAGTTTGAGGATCATATTGTTTTTTAACCCAAATTTACTATCCATTAATACTGTTTTTGAGTATGCAGTACATACCAAATTATGACAAAGCATTGAGGATTTGCAAACTAAAAAGAAACCATACCTTTGTTTAAAATATTAAAGTATTGTAGGGGGAAATTCAGTTCAAAGAAACTGAGAACTTTGGTAATAGACTGAAGGTGCTTCAGAGTTGAAGCATGTTTGGACTGAACTAGATAGCAACTGACAGACCAGACTTTGAGGAAAGCTCAGGGAGGATTTGTAGTGGAGCAGAGCAGGAAAGCTTCATAAGGAGATGAATGCAAAATACTTAGCCTTGAGGGGAGTGATATGCTTTCCTAGTAGAAGGAACAGCAAATGTGTGTTGTTCAGACCACAGCATGAGAACCTGCAGTTAGTCTGGTGGACAGCACAGGGTTGGGGGTAAGTGATGATGAGTGTGGTGTTGGAATTATGTGCATAAGAAATGATTATTATTAGCATTGTAAACTATAGGAGGTCGATTAAGAAAAGAAAAATGTAATAAAATGATAAGAAAGACAAAGTCCTTCCCTTCCTTCCTTCCTTCCTTCCTTCCTTCCTTCCTTCCTTCCTTCCTTCCTTCCTTCCTTCCTTCCTTCCTTCCCTTCCTTCCTTCCTTCCTTCCTTCCTTCCTTCCTTCCTTCCTTCCTTCCTTCCTTCCTTCCTTCCTTCCTTCCTTCCTTCCTTCCTTCCTTCCTTCCTTCCTTCCTTCCTTCCTTCCTTCCTTCCTTCCTTCCTTCCTAAAATTGAGAATTGTTAGTGAGAACAAAGACACATATACGTAAACATCCATCACTGACTTCCTTCCTTCCTCCTAAAAATTGAGAATTGTTAGTGAGAACAAAGACACACATACATAAACATCCATCACTGACCAAGGTGTGGCCTAAAGACTGTATGACACAGTAAGACTTAAACTAGGATTAAGATCCTACCCATTGCTCAAATGTCACTCAAATAAGTTCTATCTTGGTATAAACTGTGTCCTCCTTGTATTTTTTCCTTCATTGTATGTTGGGATTACAACTGATCCATGAGCAATCAGGATTTGAATTGAAAGGGTCCATTTCTAACCAAATATTTTTACATCTATGAATTCTGAAAGTATGGATTAAAATCCTCCCCAGATGATGGTTTATTGAACCCAGAAATAGAAAGGTCTAGCCCTAAGTGACTTGAATTTCTGTGAGTTTTGGTTTCCGTGAGAACTTGGGGCATAAAAATGGGATCTTTAGAGGACTAGGCTCACAGTAGGATACCAATGGGAAGTCAAAAGTTCTATCAGAATTTTGACTGTTCAAGGATAAACTATATATGTTTTAATGATTCCTAATAAAATTCTTATCTTCCCATAAATTTTAAGTTAGATCCAGGGGCAATAATTATTTCTGTACCATTTGCAATTTATTCCCAACAGTTAACACAGGACTTTTTGTTGAGGAACTTAACAAATATTTGTTGAATGACTGTCTGAAACTATGGAGGGAAGATAATGTGTCTTATTTTTGGAATAAAGTGGTTATGGGGGACGTGTCTTCACCATCTCCTCCTTTCCTATCTACTGGGTGGGCAAGAAGGATTTCAGGACTCTGAAGATGGTAGAACTCCAAGGGTAATTGAGCCTGAATGTTTGAATCACCTCATGAGGGCTGTCCATGGAGCAATGGATTCAAATTGCCTTGACAGAGAAATAACCATTTAACTAAGAAAACCCACTTAAATTAAAGATTATCAAGCAATTCATATATGTTGGCAGAAAGTAGATCTAAGAATATGTGAAGGAAGGTCTGATGGATACTGCCTGTTAACAGATACACAGGGTTTTCTGGCAGACTGTCTCTGAATAGAGTTAGTATGTAGAATTTCATAGTGAGACTCTTTTCACATTACAGATACACAGACACTGATATCCTAGTCATTTCTCTGCACATTTCCTTATTACTAGCCCAAGATGGAGTCTAATGGATGCTTATTGAAGTTACACAGAAAACAGGTTTTTCTTGTTTTCTGTCTGACAAGACCTTGCCATTTTGGGCTAGTACGGAAGGCTGAGTTAGCAACTGCAACATATTCTTTTGTTCATCTCACCTCACCTAGATAGCATCCCTGCAGGTTTTTGGATCCTGGTTGTCTCCTTGCTATCATTCTTTTTTAAAAAAATTTTTATTATACCACCGTGAGACATACAATTACAAAGGTGTTCATAATTGGTTCTTGGTAATACAGTATTTTTTCCCATAAACATAGTTTTCTTTAGATTCAGTTGTAGACCTATCTTTCCACATTCTCAGTCGAAGTCAGTTAGCATTTGTGCCGCATTTGTGCCGTTCAACATGATGAACGACCTAAAACCTGAGCTGCGCAGGAGGAAGAGAGCAGCATGGAATGCCTTCAAAGGCATTGAAGAAATAGCTAAAAGGACAAAGAACCTCCGGCTCCGGCACATCTTTTTGACTCTACCATTCTCCCTGCATTAACATATGCCTCAGAGACCTGGGCCCTATGAAAGCAGGATGAGAATGCTATTCGGGGTCCCCAGAGAGGAATCAAAAGAGCTATGCTTGGAATATCACGCCTCACTCAACTGAGAGAAGGAATCCAGAGTTCTGACCTCTGTCGCTATTCCAGAATCAGGGATGCTGTCTCATTTGCCAAGGCATCGAAAATCAGATAGGCTGGACATGTAATGCAATTTGGAGATGACTGCTGAACTAGAGCAGTTACCGACTGGATCCCACGGGATGTCAAAAGATTTCATGGCCGCACACCTACAAGATGGTCAGACTTCCTTGTCAAGACCCTGAAGGAATGGTTTGATGCTCTTCATATTCCTGAATCAACAAGATGACATTGGGCTACACTGGCACATGATAGGGTCCAATGGAAATGTTACTGGTGCCCGCTCGAGCAAATCGATGAATAACGGGATTCAAGTGATCAAGTGATCAATACAGTATTACAGCACCCATCTCTCCACCAGTGCCCCGTTTTCCACCACCAATGTACCCCACCCCTCCCGCCCACCCCAAGCTGCCTCAATTGCAGGTAGCCCCATTTCCTCTCTTTCTCTCTCTGTCTCTCTCTGTCTCTGCATCTCTCCCCTCTTCTTTTACACATTGTGACTAGCCCTGCAGATATTTAGAGTTTATCACTTAAGTCTCTTTGTATATATTCAATGGTGAGTTTTCCCCACACTTAGTAAAACACTGGTATCTATTTATATCCTATTAATGAATGCAGTCATTCTATATATGTCCTTTTCCTTCTGACTAATTTCACTAAGCATGATAATCTCCATGTCCACCCATTTGCAGGTAATTTCATAATTTCGTCTTTTCTGACAGCTGCATAGTATTCCATAGTGTAGCTGTACCACAGTTTCTTTAGCCAGTCCTCTGTTCTCGGGCATTTAGGTTGTTTCCAGATCTAGCTATTGTGAATAGCACAGAGATGAATAAAGAAGTACAGATAGTGTTTCTGCTATGTGTTTTTTTTTTTTTTTTCTCTCGGGTATATTCCCAGGAGTGCTATTGCTGGATCAAATGGGAGCTCAATATCTAGTTTTTTGAGGAATGCCCATATGGTTTTCCAAAAGGACTGGACTGTTGGGGAAGCCGCTGGGGTCCCCAACAGTGCCGGGAAGTGAGTTCCCTTCTACCCCTCCAAAGCTGGCGGGGAATGGATGAAGACTCAGGAATCCGATGCAGTTTTAAAAGGCTTTACTTATCACAGATTCAGGCATACAAATCAGCAATAGGAAAAACTCGGTGCTTAGATTTCCCAGCTAGAACCCCAGCCACGTGTAGGCCAAGATGGCGCCCCCCACGTGTAAAAGCCCTATAAAGAGGAGACAAAGACAAGACTCCCAAGAAGGGTGTGAGCTCACAAAGAGAGAGCCCAAAAAGAGAGCTCAAAGAGAGAGAGAGAGAGAGAGAGAGAGAGAGAGAGAGAGAGAGAGAGAGAGGAAGCAGGTTGGTGTTTATACCCCTGCAACTCAGACCTCCCACTATTATGGGAAGCAGGAAGGGTCAAATGCCCTTAGGTAATTTCTCCCAGCACCTCACCTAGTCTCTATTATATGCTAATATTTTGAGCCAAGATCTGCCTGGAAATGCCTTTATAGGGTAGAGAAGGGGGTTCTCAGATGGCATGCCTCTGTACCAAAGACTAATACTAATGCCTGTTAAATATTTCTCCAAGCCTTCACAAGAGTCTCCTCTACTTCATGGTAGTTTTGTATTTTAGTTGCCTTTGAGTTATCAGGGAGCCATGCTTGCTTGCTTAGAGACAAACAGCATTTCTCTCTGAGTCTAATTAGAGATCCAACGTGGCCAGACAAATATGCTGGTAAGATCTAGCTAGCTCCATGATGATTGTGGTAGCATGAGAGAGTATTTATACCAGCCAGTAGAATACATGGTCAGATAAACTGCTACATTTAGACTACCCGCCCCTATCTACGAAGTGACCTGCAGGAGGCAATCCAGGGCAGATGTAGAGGCTCTTAGAGATGTCCTGCAACACTGGACCAGTTGGCACTCCCACCAACAGTGGATGAGAGTCCCTTTTTCCCCTCATCCATGCCAGCACTGGATGTTCCTGCTGTTTTGTATGTGTGCCAGTCTCTGTGGTGTGAGATGGTACCTCATTGTTGTTTTGATTTGTATCTCCCTGATGATTAAAGATGAAGAACACTTTTTCATATGCCTTTTGGCCATTCGAATTTCTTCTTTTTGGTAGCTTCCGTTCATTTCTTCTCCCCATTTTTTGATGGGGTTGGCGTTTTTTTCTTGTGATGTGCTACCAGTGCCTGATATATCCTGGATATTAACTCCTTGTCAGATGGGTATTAGGTGAATATCCTTTCCCACTCTGTGGATTGTCTTTGTATCTTGGTCACCATTTCTTTTGAGGTACAGAAGCTTTTCAATTTTATATAATCCCATTTGTTTATCTTTGCTTCCATTTGCTTGGTCAGCGGTGTGCCGTCTTTAAAGATACTTTTAGTTTCGATGACGTAGAGCCTTTCTCCTATGTTTTCTTTGACGTACCTTATAGATTCATGTCTGATGTTGAGATCTATAATCCATTTTGAGCTGACTTTTGTGCATGGCATTAGAAGGAGGTCTAAGTTCATTTTTACACGTAGCTTCCCAGTTTTCCCAGCACCATTTGTTGAAGAGGCTTTCTTTGTTCCACTTAGTATTTTTTGCTCCTTTATCGAAGATTAAGTGGTTGTATATTTGAGAATGTGTTTCAGGATACTCAGTTCTATTCCACAGGTCTACAGGTCTGACTCTATACCAATACCACACTGTCTAAATTACAACTGCTCTGTAGTAGAGCTTGAGGTTGGGGAAAGTGATGCCTCCCATCTTCTTTTCCCCAAGGATTCCTTTAGCTATTCGTGGGGTTTTATTATTCCATACAAATTTCAGGAGTGTTTGTTCAGTTTCTTTGAAGAACATCATGGGTATCTTTATAGGGACCACATTGAATCTGCATAAAGCTCTAGGGAGTATTACCATTTTGATAATGTTAATCCTTCCAATCCATGAGCAGGGAATGTGTCACCATTTCCTCAGGTCTTCTTTTATTTCCTGGAGTAACGTTTTGTAGTTTTCTTTGTAGAGATCCTTTACATTCTTTGTCAAACTGATTCCTAGGTATTTGATTTTCTGCGGCACAATTGTGAATGGGATAGTTTCTTTAATGTCCCTTTCTTCTCTTTTGTTGTTTGCATATAGGAAGGCCATTGACTTTTGGGTATTGATTTTGTACCCTGCCACTCTACTGTAGGAATGTATTATTTCTAGGAGCCTCTTGGTAGAGAGTTTCAGGTTTTTCAGGTACAATATCATGTCATCTGCAAATAGTGATAATTGGCTTCTTCCCTTCCTACCCAGATGCCCTTAATGTCTTTTTTCTTCCCTGATTGCTATGGCAAGTACTTCCTGTACTATATTAAATAGAAGCGGTGAGAGAGGGCAGCCTTGTCTTCTCCCTGATCTTAAGGGGAAGACCTTGCTATCATTCTTTAATCCTATGCAAGGAATGTGAAATGTCTTTGTAATGTAAACTATGCAAACTGAACTCACGCAAACTGAACTCTAAGGTGTATTGCCCTTTGAGATGGTGGAATATAAGGGAGTTGGGGTCCTTATTTAAGTGATCAGTCAGCTGCCAAGATGAAAGCTACTGCCCCTCTGGCTGGTGATTGTTAAAAATATTAATGGAAATACATTTTGTTCCTGGAGCCTCATCTCTGTGCCTCCGACCTGACAGGACATTCCTGCTTCATCATGTGATCAGAATAGAGATGGTTCTATTGTCCATGTTAGCTAATAATCTTTACAACATTTAGCAAAAGGGAATTGGGAATTAAAATTTTATTGTTACAATTTATGCTCATTCAAACCACGGTGCAGTGAAATAATCACAGTCCTCATCCAAACCTTGGATTTAATTACTTTCCCCCACATTCAGTTAATTTAAGAGCCCCAATTGGACTTTTAAAAATTTACTCCTGAGATAAATTAAAAAATGATTGACTTTTTGAGTCAAGATTCTCAGACACAGAATAACCCCTTTGAGCTTGTTATTGCAACACAACTGTCCTTCTTTGAGTATGTGATATATTCATATTAATTCAAACTAGCCTTCCTTCCTCCCTTCTTTCCTTTATCTCTTTTTGCTTTCCTATCACAAATATTTTCCTTTCATTATCACAGTACCTGTGATAGTCCTGGCAATGAAATGATGAACAAGAGAATAATGACTTCTTCCATATTGGCAGATTAGAGAGACAGTTAACAAAACAATTAAAACACAGCATGTTAACTACTCTCTTAGTGAGGGTACAGGGCTATGTGAAATTTTGTAGGGCCAGTACAGCATATAGTATATTCCATCTATGCCATGTTGAGTTCCTTGGCCACTTGGGGACTCACCAACTCCTGATGTCTTTGCTCTCACAACACCAGCATTTGTGCCTTGGTTAGAGAACTTCCAGTTTCCAGCCTTTCCTAAGCAAATAATACATGAAGAACTCAATACCCTGATCTCATGCAGATGCTTAAATGATATCTCTGATTAAGGAAACTCGACTGTTCTTTTTTCTAGATTATTCCTAATAGAATTATGTGAAAATACCCCCTTTTGAGACTTTCTTGCCCTTGTTTTTCCTCCTTCCCATAAATGTACAGGCAAGGTATTAATTCCATTTTTGCATCAATTATTCCTAGGAGCATTTTGATGTGAATCCTCTTAGGGCCAGATTCTATAAGACTCAGGCTACAATAGCTGGTCCAGAAATCCAGGGAAGAAGTCTTAAAAGATAAATCAATGAAGATGATACTTGATGGGTGAACAGCACCAACCAGTTGTGTGGGGGTGAGTAGGAAGGTGGCATGTGACCAACACATCTAAAGGCTCACCTGAACAAGCTGTGTCTGAGTGAATGCTAGTCCTCTGGTAGTCATCTGCATTTAGCATTCTGGCAAAGATTTTGTGAGTTCACATTTTTCTTAAGCTCCTTGTTCATGATACAAAAATCCTTGTTTTCTCATGATCAGCTTTTAGCAGGGGATTTGTTTTTAACTACAAAGTGAAATATATTTGCTCCTACTTTATTGATTGACTCATTGCCTGCATCAGTGTGAATAATGCCTTGGCAAAAATGGGTATGGGATAGCCCATTACACTTAGTGATATAAATTATCCTTGATGGAGAAGGTCTGTGTTCATCAATACTGATGTAGCTGTGTCATCAATTTAATAGCTGAATGCTAAGGACCATTAAACCTAATACTGTTTGCCATACCATTATTTATAACAGTGCCCAAGAGTAACACGCAATTAACTCTGACTGATTGACAAAGTAAATTTCAGGGCAATCAATCATTTTGTATAAACACTTGTCATTGGGCTACATGTGGGATGTGGAGGTTGACTTGTGATGTTTCAGTGCTAGATTATTGCTCTGGAGTAGAGTGACCCACATTGATAGATGACAGAGACTTGATATTTTAGATACTGACTTAAGCTACTTATTTAACCTTTATTATCAGATTAACCACTAACTTAATATTTTACCTATACTCTCTGAGATATGATCAGTATGGAATATTTCTGTGTTAACTGAAAGGACTTAATGTTTAAGTTCCCAACTCATGAGTTTTACCTGTGAATTCCTAATTTCACTTAATTTTCCTTTTGCCATTTACCTTAAACATAGAAATTCATATTTGTCTTAATGTCTGCCCTTCTCAAAGACCATTTTGTACTCATTTTCCTCTTTGTGCTTTCTAGAAATAAAATATATCTAGTAACTTCACTATGAACAAGGAGAGTCACTTTCCTCTCTTGCAAGGTCACAGATACAAGAGTCTGCCATTCTACCTGTGATGGTTACTGTAACTTTCAGAAACACTAGCTTCTATTGACCAAAAGGAAAACTGAGACAATTGTTAAGATTGATTACAGATAGATAGATAGTGACGATTGCACTATCATGTCAATTTCTATTGTATGAATATATGAAACCAATAAACAAGATTCTTATTAAGCTTCCTATAGAAAGTGGAGAAGTAGGGAGACATTATTTCAAATCAAGAAGGTATACACTTTATAAATTTAAGTATCTTGACATATTTGCAAAGGGAAATTTATAAATAACCTCTAGGCAGTTGTTATTAGAATATTTGGATTGACAGGCAATCTAGTTTAGTGGAAAGATTTTGGACACTTGTATCACTTGTCACTTGTCTTCCCGTTGATCATTGATTTGCTTGAGTGGGCACCAGTAATGTTTCCATTCGTTGGGAATGAGGTCCATTGTTACTGTTTTTGGCATATCAAATACACCACGGGTAGCTTGTCAGGCACTGCCATGGCTCTGGGTTCATCCCAGGGAGCCCAGTCTTTTTCTATGTAAGACCATCAACCATCCAGGGTCCATGGGGCAGAGCCCTGGGTGTGGAAAAGCCTGTCTCCTGTCGGTCACCTGTCTATGCAGTTGGGCATTGCAGCCACACCTGCAACACCTAAAGGGGCAGATTGGACACTTAATAACTGCTAAACAGGCCATCATTCTCCTCTGTGTTTCTCTGACCATTTACAAATCATTCCCTTGGCAGATATTTTTTAAAATTCTACTAATTAAAGGCATCTAATTTTTTCCTTTTGGCCCTGAGTCAGAATTTCACAATTGTTTTTCCTCAAAACCCGAACATTATTCCAACCAAAAGAAAGGAGTGAAATAAGATGCAATAATCAAGATTAATTTTTAAACTTAATTAAGTTCTACTGATTGGCTTTAACCAGGAAGTATGCCTAACATTGTTTGGATTCTTCTTCAGTCCAGAATGGAGAAACTTAAAATAATTGAATAAGTTTTTATTCATATAAGTTGTCTTTGGGCCTTTCTTGATTTCATACTTCAAGTCAGTGAAGATGGGTGGTGCAAAGGGAAGTTGGAAAAAAAGACAGATACTTACTATAAAGTCATGGAACCTATTCTGTATAAGCCTACACAATTGTTTCATCTGATTTACTCATTCATTCAACCCAACAAGATGTCCTCAATCCATGATCAGTAGACTTGGAAAAAAACATCCACACACAAAGTGAGGGTGGGATATAAGGGATAAAGAAAAGATGACTACAAATAAGAGGATATTGGTGGAGATTATTGGTTATGTTCATGGTGGTGGGTATTAGTAACTTTGTAAATAATGGAGCCTGCCATATTGTAGGGAAGATAAACATATCTTGTATGCAATTTAAAACCAAAGTGAAGTTGAATGAAAATTTAGTGAAGTTGAATGAAAATTTATTAGGAGTTGCAGAAAAAGGTGGGATAAAAGTAAAGGAGTGGAATAATCTGTATGTATCCTTATTGGAAATGAAGACAGAGACAGAGTCACTGTGACCTCAGGTTTCACTTTAATTTGTTACTGTAAAACTGCAGGTAAA